>CM033455.1:19139699-19164699 GCA_019425755.1 Amaranthus cruentus
CTCACATTTACTCCAAATCCATGTTAATTTATATACGCTTCATATAATCACAATTTTTTACCAATTAATTGTACATCAAGTTTTATATAAACCCTAAAATGTATTAAGATAAAATTAGCTTAATTTTATTGTTAATAGTTTTTAATTATAATATACAACATTAATGTAAAGTAACATATCGAAGAAATGAATTGGGTAGGTATGGTGCGAGGCAGGTACAAGCTTATACCCACCACCTATTAACCATATGAGAAGTAAGACTTTATATGCTCATATCACAATTAACATACCAAATTCACACTCATTCCATACCTGTCCTAGCTTGACGAATACGGTGCGAAATCCATATAATTCTGCCCCTTCAGTATCCCTATCTACAATTATGCAAAAACAACATGAACACAAAAATTAATTTTAAACTAACCCAACATACATGATCTTTAATCAATCTGATAACCCGAATGAGGACCTCTGATCGAGCAAGTGCTAGCTCTTGACATGACCCTTTGACTTTCTTGATATAGCGTTTATTTCCATCTTCCATTTTAAGAAGTCATCGTCATTAATCTAGATTTTTTGAAGTGCTCAATTTAATGATGTAATATCACATATGACTCGTTTGTTAGTCGGTATTAAAGTGTAGGAATGACAGCGATAATTTTACATATTATTTGTTAGAAAATTTCATGACAAGTTTTATTTTCATATACTTGTTTTATTTTACTAATCTCATTTTCAATTTAAAACTCATTCAAATTCATTTTCATTTAGAAATGAATATGAGGTGGTAATGAAAATTTAGAGCAAAAAGATATTCTTATGATCATATTTAATTAGATATGATAGATGATATTTGTTAATTATTTACATTTCAATTTATTATTATTACAACTATTTAATACCAATAACCAAACAAATTGAATATTCAAAAAAAAAAAATAACCAAACAAATTGAAAGAGTATACCTGGCAATTATGATGACCAAAAAAGTATCAGCTATTCTCTTGAGGGACTATCTATTTGAGAGACGTATCTCAAGCCCAGTCCAATAAAAGATTAATGCTTACTTGCTGTAGTATTAATGCATACTTACATTATCCTTGATGCTATTACGTATCCTTAACGCCTAATTTCAATATCTCAAATATCTGCTTATATTATTCTTAATACATATTTACAATATTTTAAAAATATATAATGTTCTGACCCAATTAGTTAAGAGACGGTGTCTCACAAGAATTTGGGAAAAAATATACCCCTACTTAATGAATACAAACAATTCTTCTTTATTGTTTTGTTTGTTATAATCACAAAATACAGATAACCCCTGTAGGCTCTATTTGTGTCCTCTATACAAAATATCTTCCTATGTCTTTAAACTTTAGGAGAATCTCTTATCCAATTTTATCTACTTTGCTTGATTAATTTTAGTGGTTGGTTTCTTTAAATCCCCACTTTTCCACTTTTTGATTTCATTTTTAAAATTATTTCAATCTTACTCCTTCAAAAATATCCCTATTTCTGTTCTTATTATAATGGACCCCTCAAATTTTCAGAATCTCTAAACATTAATACACTTATTGAATGATCTAACACTCACCCATTTCAGATTTAGGATTTTTGGGAATTGGGTTGTTTTTTTAACAGGTAATTGATTGATTGTTGAGCGCTTAAGTAGAAGAATATCAAACTTTGCAGATTCCTTCATCGCTTACTTTTTTTTACAGGTTCGATACTCGAATCTGAACATTTTTTCACTTTGATTGATTGTTTTTTTTGGGTGTTTTGTAATTTTGCAATATTATGCTTTGTGTGTTTCTTTTTTCATTTTGATTATGATTATATGACATTGTAAAGTTAAAATTTTGGAAAAATATTACATCTAGCTTGCACTATTTTGTGGATTGTTCATCAGCCTTGTGGTCTGTTATCATTGGAAAAAAAGATTGAACTATTATAGTGAAAAGATTGAAGTTTTTGACTTAGTTTTAAGTGGTATTTTATTTTGGATTTCTGAAGTAGTGATTTAGATACTCCTAAATAGAGGATTTTTCTTGCAAAGTAGGATTTGCTATTGTTGATGAATTTAATGTTCCTAATACTAGCTCAATCATAGCAGATTATAGTAAAATGACTTTAAATCGTTTTGAGTTTCTTATATAAATAGAGTTGCACCAATGTTTGCAATCAAGGGTCAGTTGGAAATATCTCTTATTGTATGTACATCGGATATCTAAATCTTGTCTATGTGGGAGGTAATTGTCATTGGGATGATGACAAGATCTAGTGATAGTTCAATCATGCTCAATTTTGGGTTACTTGTAAGTGTTATATTGTCACCTTGTGTATGCAAAATAATGGCTTTTGTGGTCACTCCTTGTTTTTGGAAAATTGATTGTTATGCTTTTGATGTTGGGATTAGAATCAGGAAATGGGGTCATTGCAAGGACCTGTTGTTTGTCCGTCGATTCGTGCAAAGCAGGTGGTTGTCTACCAAGTACCCACTAATAATGCTTTGATGAAGAGTGCTATGATCAGAAGTACATTTTGGGGCTATAATCGCTTGCGTCAACGGACTTCTAAAGCTGGATTGCTTGCTGGCCCAATGAATATCCAAAGGCTTGGTACTGTTAAATGTACCTTCAGCTCTTCTTCTAATGGAAGTGGTAGCAGAGCGGAAAACTTTAAGGAGAATGATGAGGATTTTGTTAACACCAGTGTTGTTGAAGCTGGTAGGATTCTCTTTGATTACCATTGCATGAGATTGAATATGCTGAACTAACAATGTATGGTATATAAGTTTTATCACATCATTTAGTTTCGTGCTCACTGATCAATGTATGGTATATAAGTTTATCATATCTTTAGTGTTCGTGCTCACCGATTCTTATCAATAAATCTTATGTCTATAGTAACCAAGAGTGTCCTTTTGTTGTTCAGATGTGTTAAGGAACCAACTCAACCAAAAGCTTAGATTGATCGTTGAAGCCCCTGAATATGTTATATACTCTAATACGCCTCTTCACTCGAGAGTTCTTTGGGCTGATGTAGCCTCAAACCTGGCACTACATATTCCACTTTTCAATGAGGGTGGTTGAGATTTGAACCTTTGACCTCTTGTCACATTGGCTTCTAATACCATGTCAAGGAACCAACTCAACCAAAAGCTTAGGTTGATGGTTGAGGCCCTAGGATATGTTATATACTCTACAAGATGTTCTAAAAGTCAAGTGATACTTTCATATGTGATATGACCAATCATGTTGGATGTCAATCGTTCGTTTTTTTGAGGAATACTTGTCTATTATCTCCCTTATTTTACGTCTTTTTTTATGTCGGAAAGTTGAGATATTTAGAATCTATGTCAAGTTGGGGCACACTTCCTTCCTTAACCAAGTCTAATCTTTCACGCTTTTAGAATGGTGAAAGTCTACTGTCTACATTGACATAGTTGAATAGAAGTATAAAGTCCATTTTACACATACTTCTGTAGTTAGTATTGATTGCTTTAATTGGTTTTGATGCTTAGTAAACAAATGCTGGCCGTTTTTAGATTCGTACACATTGTGGATTCCTTGAATTACTACATGTATTATTTTGAGCACACTGATAATCTGTCATTTTATATTTCTTTGTTGTAGTTGAGGTGAAAAGTGGTACAGATGGTTTCACAATTAAGATGAGAGATGGCAGGTTTGTAAAATGTGTTCATAACAGCCCTCAAGGCGGTCACCTGCCAGATTATGCACCCCATCCCGCAATTGTCCTTAAGATGGAAGATGGAACTGGGCTTCTTCTACCAATAATTGTTTGTACGTACATGGACTTCACTAATCTGCGCCTCCTCTGAATTTGGCCAAAATTCATTTTATAACTGTCGATGTTGATATTTTCTTGCAGTGGAGATGCCTAGTGTTTTGCTGATGGCTGCTATTCGTAACGTACATATTGTATGTGAATATTCTAATTTGCTTGTAAAGTTTTTAGCTAATTACAATAGACATTAAATTCTGATACATACATGTTTTTGATGAAATCTGTAGGCTAGGCCAACAATGTATCAGGTTATAAAGGATATGATTGAGAAGATGGGATATACAGTAAGTGGACGAATAAAAATTTCCTTCCCCAATAGTTCTTTGGTGGAAAGTACAATTTTTTTTTAACCCCCACGAAGCACATCTTACTCGGGTACACTTTTGCAGGTCAAACTTGTGCGTGTAACTAAGAGAGTCCATGAAGCATATTTTGCTCAGATATATCTTACAAAGGCATGTATTTTGTGCATGTTTCTGATTATTGATCTTTAAGGTTTTTCTTGTCAAGAACAATGGAATAATTGTGTAATGATATATTTATTGCCTTTTCTTATGTCATTACAGGTTGATAATGAAGATGACTGTATCAGCTTTGATTTACGTCCTTCAGATGCAATCAATATTGCTGTAAGATGCAAGGTATATTAAATTTTCATCCTTTAGGATCTTTGGTTGATACCGAGTTTATAATTTGTCTCCTACTATCTTCTTTTGTGAAATTTTCTTGAATTCAGTGCAAGTTTCCAATTATGTTGAGATTTTAGTTCAGATTTTGAATTTATGTGTAGGTTGTTATTTTCTTATATTTGATGTTGTGTTATGTCGAGATCTCAACTTGCCCTTAGATTACAGGACTTCATGTAAAATAATCTCTATTGATCAACTCACCAAATGACTAAATTTGTTGCTCCTTTGATGTGAACATATGATTTACTTCTTGCTAAATTTCTTTAAGTTGGTTCACATGCTCCCCAAGTTTTGATTTAGTGGAAAATGTTATGATGTCTTTAGTGTTTATGAAGAGTAAAATCAGACCCATTTTGCAAAGAATTCAATCCAATAAAGATCAAGAAATGTAGAACAATAGGGAAGAAACAAAGGATATTCGATAAGGGATATGGGACATAGAACCGATCAACCGACACAATTTGTGTGTTGCTTGCCTACATAACATATCTCTACACGAGTTTATATCCAACAGAAAATATCTACTTTAAGGCATAATAGTAAATGAAAATACATCATTCTCTTGACAACGTATGATTAGAAGGAAATCTCTTGGATGCACACAATTAATGGACTATATTGCTCCTTTATAGTTTATTAATTTCTACTATGATCTTGAGTAAGGCATGTAGCATAAACATAGAGCCCTATAATTTGTATAAAATAACTTTATTAGCTTCTAAGCTCTAAGCTTTTTTCTAACGCTTATGTGTGTCTACCTAGGTGCCTATACAAGTGAACAGGAATTTGGCTCAAAGTGATGGAATGAAGATTGTTGAATCTCCAAAGACATCTGCGGGACCTGCATCAGATGTCTTGTCATTTACAGAATTGGATCAGTACGTTTCAGTTCTCTTTTAAATTTAGCACTGCATCTGTATGTAAGTACCACCCATGGCCCTCTCCATCAAAAAGTAGAAAGTGCTTTTTTCGCTTAAGTTTTTGTAGCTGAAGGAAGCAGGCATTTGTTTGGAGTTAAAGATTGTTGGATCTGCTAACCCAATAAAATAGTGCATCACTGAACACCATCATCCTCAACTTTTCCTTTTGTTGCTACCTTCTACCCATCTCAAAGTCAAACGCCCAATGCTCCGTAAATACCACAGTAAACGATTATATCTTGGCACTTAGTGATTTGATTCACGATAAAAGATCTAGATTTGGAACTTTGAAAGTTGTGGCACCTAAATTTCAGAAATTTTGGATGCTCTCTTTTCAGTGATTCTTGTAGTAGTGATGGGGTTTGAGGGTTTCAGTATTGGTAGAAGTAGATTGTTAAGTAATTGCAAGGCTGGTCACTGCTGGTATCAGTTGAGATAGGGCTTAGGCAAAGAAGGTGGCTGCTGGTGGAGTAAGGCCGTGAGGTTGAGCTGGTGGTTTAAGGGTGATCATGGTGTGAAGAAATCCGAGGTATTCAAGCCAAGGGGCTTGGGACTTGGGACTTGGGACTTGGGAGAATGAAGAGGGTATTTGGGGTGTTTCCACTCGGCAAAAGTGAAGAAATTGAAACAGTAAACCAACATGGAGAAATGAAACTTAGTTGAACAATTTTATTCCCCTTTGTTTCTCAACCAAACAAATACTCAAAATTTTCCATTAAATGGTTCTTTTTGTGCGCCAAGTGGTGAGGACATCATGTGGCCATGCACTATATAACGGAGTATGACTCTTAAAGCAGGAGTCTTTTTTAATTGAATAGCAGAGTCAAATTTTGCATAGGCTGAAATGCAATTTCATCTAAGATGAGATGGGCTATTATGGATGCAAACATCATCATGAATTTACTAATCTTTACCTACTTACCCGTTTTGAAATTTATACAAGCATGAAATTGTTTGCTCATTTCTGTTTTGCGAAATTTCCTTAGGACTTAGCAGTTAGGATAGTTTACACTCTAATGTGAAGTTGACTTCTGAGGCATCATTCATCACTCTCGCTTCATGTTTAGTCTCAACAATCTTGACACACGGAGCAAGAACTTCAGTGTAGTAGGTGGAGTCATTTAAAAATAAGAAAGAGAATATAAAGTGGTGGAGTCATGTCTCAAAATAGGATTGAGGCAAAATCCGTGGGGCGGACTAAAATAGAAAATAGGGGTATGGGGCAAATTGAGAAGGACGGAGGGAGTAACAATTATTAAGTTATTTGTGTTGTACCAAAAGAAAATATTGGAGGCACTATTGAGGTATTTTGCATTGAAGCCATTTCACATGATGCATTTAGCAATTTTGTATTGTTTTATGATGCCAAAACAAGGAATCGATGGGATGGCAGCAAATTAAAAGAGGTATTGGTTGAACTTATGTAAGTGTATGACGTAATCTTAGTGCGTAATTTTTTTTTTATCGAGGGAAACTTGAGCAAAAAATTGTTTCTTCAACTTGATGTGCATTGTGTTCTACCTATAGATAACTCTGCAACCAAACAGAGCAAAGTGTTGTTATTTTAGTGCCATTTAAATCATAGAGTTCTTATTGATGCGAGATATCGTTTTTGACTTGCCTGCAACTTATCTATTATGTGGAGCTCAAACTGAAAAATTATATCTTTGGACTCTGATCCAGGCCTAGTGGTCAGCCATGTATAGAGACAACTGAATTCAACTTGTTGCGCAACATGCTTAATGCTGCTTGTGAGGAACGATACCAAGATGCAGGTATGATAACTTTGACTTCTTTGTTTGTTTGTATTCAAAGCACCTCATACTCTCCATTACACCATGTTTTCTACTTCATTAAGTAATAGTATTAAGGTTTTATTGATGGCTTAAAACTAAACCGGTCAAAACGGTCAATTGGTTGGGTTTTGGATTGTGTCATTTTTGGTTGGATCAACTTCGGATCAGGTCATTCGGGTAGGGTTGTTTTTCTGTTTCAATTGGTTTGAGTTAACCCTACGGGTCTTGAGTTTATCGATTTTGTTTATAAAAGAATATTTATAATAAAAAAAGTTTTCATAAAAAAAAGCAATATAGTGTTTTTAAGGTTCCACCATGGAAATTAGAACTCAATAAAATTCTCGAATTATAACCATTTGGTTTTCAGGTAATTATCGTGTCGGATAAAAAATCAATAGGTGTACGTAAAATGAAGCGGGCGTTAACCCTACATTTTATATAATTTACATTGTCTTGGGGCGTATAACATAAGAGGAAATACATTTATACCTTTTTAGATTTAGATTCACTACTCCCATTGTCCAAAGAAATAGCCCCAAGTAAAAATGGGGTAAAAATCAAGAAAAAACGAGTAAAAGTGCTAAAAAGATATACTTTTATGGGGAATTAAGAGAAATGTGTGAATAAGATGAAAAGATAAGTTAGATGTGTGGATGAAAATTGAAAATAGAGTGTGGTCATAGCCCAAAATAGAAATGGGGTAAATTCAAAAAAGGGTTGATCCTTTGGGACAAAGAGAGTACATATTTGAGTTTTGCGTCTTCATTGTTGATTTAGTGTTTGGTTATGTTTAAAGATTGCGTCTTAAATTGGCTCAGCATTTATGGTTTACTTATTGGTTTAGTAAGAATTACATTACATTGGAAGCTTAATAAACCCTATTTGATTGTTTTCTATCATATGCAATCTGCATGACTAGTATACAATTGCTAAATGTCTTGCTATTTGTACTGTTCTGGCAGCGCAATGGAGGGACAAACTTACCCAATTTCGAGCTAAAAGGAACTGGGCTTGACAGGTGAATACTTATATACTCTACCACTATTGTCTCTCAGGCCAATCTCAGGAATTAAACAACTCATGCTCTTAGTATTTACGTCTTCCCTATACTAAACGAGTCTCGCTTTATACTTTCACACTCAATGGTAACTTTGTCGAATTTGTTCCATTTTTCCTTTTTGGTTATCCTTTGATTTTGACTCGTTTCCTTTTTTTTACTCAAAGAGTCTTTGCTACTCTCTTTCCATTTTGTCTACCTATTACTCCCTTAACACACTACTGTCCATTATGGTCTTCAAGAAAAAAAGGGGCATGCGGCAATTTTAAAAGGATGGAGAGAGTATGAAACTTAGGAGTTAGGATGTGGCTTATCTCGAATGGAAATGTGGCCAATTATTAAGCATGTGCAATAGGCCAGATAAGGGTCGTGTCGCGCTTAGATAAAAACTGGCCAAGCCTAAAGAAATAGAAAATGGATCCAATTCTCTTTTGAATCTACACTACTATTCCAATATTGGAAAGATTTGGAGGTGTATCCCTTATTTCGATGGGACATTCTTTCATTTCGAATTAAAATGGAGAATATTAATATAACTCACTAAATCATGTGCAGTTCTTTATTATGTTAAATTGTTGGTGATGTTTGTTAAAGTTGGTTGAGTTGGTTTCTTGACATGGTATCAAAAGCCAACGTGATAAGAGGTCACAGGTTCGAATCTCAGCCACCCCTCATATAAATTGGAATATTTAGCGCCAGCTTTGACAATGTTTACTACCAATGGTCATTCGAAAACAACCTCTGTGTTATCACTAACAAGGGGCAAGGTTGTATGCATATGTTGGTTAAATAAAATTTTGGAAATATTTGGTGGAGAAATAGAGTTTATCTTTGTCTTCTAGCTCCTCTCCCTTCTAGTTTTTGGACAAAGCAATTGGATGCATTCTTATTGTGATCAAGAAATTATCGAGTAAAAATTCGTAATTTATCGAGGATCAATTCTTGCAGGAACAAAAATTGTACACTGTAGATAAATTAATGAAGGTGAAGATGATGTTGATTTCTCAAGTGGAGCTTTGGTTCGAGCATGCTTTGTTTTACGTTGTAATTATATATAGAACTATGTGAATAGTAGTATAGATGATGAACGATTTTTTACTCTAATGCAAATGGTTTTTACGAGCTAGCAGTTAGCACTGCCCTTGTGCTGCAACATCGACTTTAGAGCTGTGCAATATGGGCTCTCGTATCAGCTCGGTACTTGTATTTGCTCGGTGAATTCTGCAGGACTTTGTTTGCGTTGATGCGGGCTGTGAATTTATGGTAAATATTATTATGTCTTGGGCTTTGAAAATCACTTAATGTTATCTTTAGTACACAATGTGCTCTTTCCTGATACCCTGTTGAAAAATGGTTCTTTTCTCTTTCGTCTTGTTGCGTGTCATTGGAAGTACATTACGCCCATTCAAGCAATAAAGCACATTTGCCTACTTACTGCGGCGAATGTACTTCATTACATTCGCCTAGGCACGGCCCATGGTATGGGCTTTATAATCTCATATTTAGCGTCATGTGGGGTAATATATTTGATCGCGTACATGCTATAAATTAGTGGTATATATCTACTCGAGTCCTATGTAAATGTAATATTAGGATTTTACGCCATTTGATGCAAGATATAAATCATTAATATTCTTAATTACGTAAAAAGTTATAAAAATTGATATTTAAAAATTAAATTTTGAGGTAAATCTAATAAGATTTTGGTGTGGAATTTAAACAGTAAGCGTATGGTGTATGTATATCTAACGGGTCGATTTTGTTGGGAAATAACTCACATGCGATCTCATATCGAAAATTAGACAGATTGACTAATATATTTACTTGATGTGCTACTTATCTATTGATTTTAGGATTCATCGAGTTCGTATATAGTCGACTTTCATGACAAATTTATATGGTATCAGAGCAGATGGTTTCTGAATAACTGGAAAAAAGTATCGGTCTTTCACATAGACTTGTGTGTCTGAAATAAATGGCGTTCTCGTCCAATTAGAAAAATGGGCTCACATATGAGGGAAAGTGTTGGGAAATAACTTACATATGATCTCACATCAAAGAATTAAAAAAGAGATTGTCTAATATATATACTTGGATGTGCTATACCTCTTAATACAAATTGATTTTAGGATAGATACTCGTCAGATTTATATGCAGTATACTCTCCTCTTATGCGAATCTTATTGTGTACAAGTTGTTAACAAATCCATTAGATCTCAGTGAAGTTGGTTTTATTGTTTTGCCTATTCTAATTATCACGCAATATGGAAGGAGATATGTTAGAGATTTTATATTTAACACTACTATTATTAAAGGACTAACTACAAAACATTCTATACTAAAATATACTAAGCAAGATATTCAAGTTCTAAACAATAATGAAAGGAGTCTAAAATATCAAAAATCACTTGATTCTAGTATGAAAATTAATTAGTTTCCTACTGAAAATGGATTTTTTATACACTAAAAGTGATCTAATGATCTCAAACTTTCGCTATATCAATTAATATTCTTTAAAGGCCTTCTTAGTTTATTCCTCAAACTTTCGTTCTATTGGCTGAAGTGATATGACTTTAACCTAAATGTAACTCAATTTTAAATTACTCCTAATCTCATACTTCCGTTCTACTGAAAATATTAATAAATCTATTTAATTCAAGATTAAAAATCATGGATTTAATCATAAAATTTGAAATAAATAAGATTCTTAATAAAAAAAAGCATGTAATAAGATTCAAATCAAACTTATTCCAAAAGTATGTGTGTAATCCGCAAACCTTAGTTTCGGGCTGTTCGCACTTAGTAATTGCGAACAGACTGAAAAAATGAAATAGGTTTTTCGCTGTTACTAACAGCGAACAACTTGTTTTAGGTTTTCATTATGTTCGCACTTACTAAGTGCGAACAACTCTTGTCTTAAAATCAGCATGTTTACCCTGTTTGACCTGTTCGCAGTTACTAAGTGCGAACAAACACTTGATTTTTTTTGACCAGTTTATTACTATTCGCACTTACTAAGTGCGAACAGACCCGAACCTGTGCTTCGGAGTATCAGGTGCTTATCTTTGAAATAAGTTTGATTTGAATCTTATTACATATTTTTTTTATTAAGAATCTTATTTATTTCAAATTCAAATGTAACTAAATCAATAACATGATTCTATACCAAAATTCAGATAATCCTCCATCCTAGATTGGAAAAAACTACTCGACATCTTTTATAACATATAGAAATATCAACTAAAACCCTAGACATGCTTCTAAACTTATTATAACAAAAAAACAAATGAACTAGAAGATTGAAAATATAAAATAACCTAAGAACATGAAATACCATAAGAACACGAAAACCTTAGAAACGAGTCAATGACATTAATCTAGAAATTAAATCTACTAAATAAACAAACATAAATTGAAAAAAACAACAAAATAAATTTACCAAGAATAACTTTTATTGAACTGATGAATAATTTGTGTACAATGTTCACAGCAATTCGAAGAGAAACTAAGAAAAAACAACGGAGAAAATAACTTACATAAAATTAAAAATTGTCTCGAAAAAAAAAGAGTTGTAATAATATATATATAGAATTGGACTAAGCTTTTGAGAGCCGTCTTTACAAAAGACGGACTCAAGTAAGAATTTGTGATCTTTAATACAGAGAAGGATTTTTGGGAAACAATATTCCCAATAACCTAAAAAATGACCTTTAAAAAATCTAAATAAAATACATAAAACAATTACCCCTCCTATTCTACCCATTAGTCCCATTGATTTTTTTTCACTATTCACTTATCACTCTTAATTTGTATTTTATTCTTAATCTATAAGTTAAAATATAGTCATGTGGGATCTTGTTTGATTCGTATTAATATCTAGGGAAATTCTACATGGTAGCATCCAGTTTTGACTAAATACTAGTGGTGGCACTTTTTTAAGAAAATTTCACATGGTAGCATTCAGTTTATACACTATCTAATTGCCGTAGATATTTTCCGTTAAGTTCTGGTTAAATTCCGCTAAATTTATCATTTTGTAAGTTTTTTCCACGTGGTAGCATCCAGTTTTTGTTAATTTACCATTTTAACTTTTAATTCACCATTTTAAAGTTTAATTCACCGTTTAATTCATTAACGCTCATAAATGTTAGATATTTTTATTGAAAAATTATAAGAAACTATCTAATCGGGTCGAAACAAGTACTTATTCGCCTATTTTTCGATACGTAAACCGTAAAAGATATTTGACGTTATTTTTTCCTATCATAACGATTTTTTTTCAAAAAACGGACGTTGCAATTACCCTTATGGGCCAACTCTTTCGATAATCCGGTCGAAACAAGTACTTATTCGCCTATTTTCCGATACATAAACTGAAAATGATATTTGACGTCATTTTTACCCATCATAACGATTTTTTTTTTGAAAAAACGAATGTCGCCACTATCCTTATGGGATGACTCTTTCGAAAATTCGATCAAAACAGTACTTATTCGAAAGAGTACTTGTTTCGACCGATGAATTAAACATTAAAATGGTGAATTAAATGTTTAAATTATTTTTTCGTAAAATTATTTAACATTTATATTTTTTTTCCATAAAATTATTAAACATTTATGGACGTTAATGAATTAAATGGTGAATTAAACAA
The DNA here is from genome assembly GCA_019425755.1 of Amaranthus cruentus. Lineage (NCBI taxonomy): Eukaryota > Viridiplantae > Streptophyta > Magnoliopsida > Caryophyllales > Amaranthaceae > Amaranthus > Amaranthus cruentus. Next base: position 19,152,629 of record CM033455.1, read on the forward strand.
TAAAATGATGAATTAAACGTCAAAATGGTGAATCAAACAAACACTGGAGGCTACTATGGTGAAAAAATTTACGAAATGATGAATTAAACGGAATTTAACAAGAACTTAACGGAAAATGCTACGGCAATTAGATAGAGCATAAATTGGATGCTACCATGTGGAATATTTTTAAAAAAGTGCTACCATTGGCATTTTATTAAAACTTGATGCTACCACGTGGAATTTCCCTAATATCTAATTTTTATAATTTGTGGAATTTCCCAAAATATAAGGGATATTCCACATGGTAGCATCCAGTTTTAATGAAATGCTAGTGGTAGCACTTTTTAAAGAAAATTCTACATGGTAGCATCCAGTTTATGCACTATCTAATTGCCGTAGCATTTTATGTTAAGTTTTTATTAAATTCCGTCAAGTTCATCATTTTGTAAGTATTTTTCCAAATGGTAGCATTCAGTTTTTGTTTAATTCACCGTTTTAACGATTAATTCACCATTTTAATGTTTAATTCATCGTTTAATTCATTAACGGTCATAAATGTTAATAATTATAAGAAACTATCTAACGGTCATTAATCTGGTCGAAACAATAACTTATTCGCCTATTTTTCGATACGTAAACCGAAAAAGATATGGCGTCATTTTTACATATTATAACGATTTTTTTTAAAAAAAACGGACGTTGCAATTAACCTTATGGGGTAACTCTTTCGAAAATCCGATCGAAAAAAGTACTTATTCGCCTATTTTCCGAAACCTAAACCGAAAAAGATATTTGACGTCATTTTTACTCATCATAACGATTTTATTTGAAAAAATGAACGTCGCTACTATCCTTATGAGATAAATCTTTCAGAAATTCGATCGAAATAAGTAATTATTCGAAAGAGTACTTGTTGCGACAAATGAATTAAACATTAAAATGGTGAATTAAATGTTAAAATTTTTTCCGTAAAATTATTTAACATTTATAATTTTTCCATATTATTAAACATCTATGGACGTTAATGAATTAATCGGTGAATTGAACAATAAAATGGTGAATTAAATGTCAAAATGGTGAATTAAACAAAAACTGGATGCTAAATGTGGAAAAAACTTACAAAATAATGAATTAAACGGAATTTAAATAGAACTTAACGGAAAATGCTACGGCAATTAGATAGTGCATAAAATGGATGCTACCATGTGAAATTTTCTTAATAAAGTGCTACCATTGGCATTTCATCAAAACTGGATGCTACCGTGTGGAATTTCCCTTATAATTTTTAATTAAAAACAATAAGAGATATTAAGGGTTCAAATGTTATCTCGGTTAGTGTGAAAAATCAAATGAGACTAATGAGTTGAATAGGAGGTAGTATAATTCAACCGCCAAAACGTGAAAAAAGACGTGAAGAACCCCAAAAACTGTCGACGAGTGACTTGTTACATACTCATCTCTTTCTCTCTGTCCATTTTTCTTCATTTACACGAGTGATGAGTAGGGATGACAATTCAGTTCGAATCCGACCCTAGTCCGACTCGATCCGAGGAATATTATCCGATTCGAGTCCGAGGAAACAGTCATCCGAGTCCGACTTTTCGATCCGAGTCCGAGTTAGAGACGGACCGGAGTTGGAACTCATTAAAAATTCGAGACTCTGACCCGACTCCGACCCTGAAGGACATTCGACTTTGAATTTGACTTTTACACTAATATTTTGTTTCCTTTAAAACTCTAGACGTGACTAATTCAAGCTCTCTCTCATAGTAATTGTAATTTTCGATTTTGAAAAACTACTTGGTATTTTTATTTAGATTAATGAATCAAGATACGACAAATGAAATCAAGAAAAATAAAATACGCCAAATCAAAATACGAGAAAATTTTGTTAAATTGTAGTTGTAGGACTATTTTGTCTTGTTAAAATTGAATTCAAATTAAAGTACATATTTTTTTTTTGTTAAATTGTATTTAAAAATATATTTTGTTAATTTTGTATGCTTTAAAATCATTAGTACAATATCACAACGATACTGTTTGATAATAATCCGACTCTGCATCCGATTCCGTTGGAGATCCGAGAGTCCGAGTCAGGGCAAACTTGGAGTATGCATAATCTGACTCCGAGTGGAGGTGGACTGAAAACAAAAGTCCGACTATTATCCGGAGCAAAGTCGGAATATGTATAATCCAAGCCGAGTCCGACCAATTGCCATCCCTAATGATGAGTCGTTACATTTTTATATATCAAAAACCTGACTCATAAGTCATAATCACCCCTAAGTGTATATGTACTAATCTCCTGTCTCTTTCATTTGCTACATTATACTTGATTAACTCTCACTTTAATTTGCATTGCATAATAAATCACATGGATTATTTGTATATTTGTAGGTCATAACTAGGGGTGTTCAATGGGCCGAATAAGGATCGGGCCGGGCTTAAGTAAATATGGGCCGGGCCAGATAAGGGTCCTTTATAATTAATATATATAGGCTTTAAATGGGTCGGACATTCAAAGCTCTATCCGGCCCAATTCAGCCCATTTTACTACTAAAAATTATTTTGATCCCCATTTATCAATCTATAACAATTAAATTATCAATTATAATAATTAGATTGAAAAAATATTAAATATTTCATTGACATGTCATTTATAATATTTAAATTATACATTAATTATAATATTTACAAAGGTCCGTTTTCGGCCATTATTAAGCCCTTTTATAGCCCACTTTATTTTAATAATAATATGACTCATTTTCGGCCCAACCCTTACAAAATCCTTCTAAACACGGGCCGGATAAGTACTCAGAATGGGGCCCAACTTCATAACTCATAACTCCATACGTATAAGAGTGAATATCGATTAAAGTCGTTTAGATGCGTGGCTAGAGGATGTTGATCGAGTAGGACAACGGGATTGACAAGGAACGCACGAAAGATTTAGTGAAAACATTCTCGATCCAACGCTTCAACATCAATATTGTGTTGTCTATATAATTACAGGCTAGCTATAATTGTAGTTTAGAAAGGTGGACCCCTTCTTTAAATTTGGTGGATAAGTCATTTTCCGTCAGGTAGGGCAAGAAAACTTTGGTTCGGTTTCGAACCTAGTCCAACTTGATCCGAAAAATTAATATGATTCAATAATAAAAAAGTCAGATTGCGGATCTGTTTGATACTTAGACTCTGGGTCCGAGTCATATATTACGAAAACAATGAAACTCGACTCGCGGTTATAATTCGATATTCAATTCTGACTTGTTCTAGTATTTGTTTTTCTAGTTTATATTTGACAAATTTGTATTTTTAGGATAAATTAAATGTATAAACGTGTCCTTTTTGACTATTATTTATCTATTTTTTTATTGGTGATAGAGTAATTATTAGACTTCATCATAGAAGAATTTTTCTTGAGACTTCAACAATATTAAAACTTTAAAGACATTATTATATGAATTTGCTTTTAGTTATTAAGTAAAATTTAGGTAAATCGTAGCATATTTTTTCTTAAATTGAATTGACCGACCTATATTTATTTGTAAGTAGAAATTAGGCAAATCATAGCCTATTCAAAAAACATATCTAAGTACGATTAAAAAAAACTTGATTTCTCAAAAAAAAATGTCATAATTCGATTTCGCGTAGATGTAAAATCGTGAGACGTAAAATTCAGATGTATTTTCGGAGTTGGAGGTAAAAAAATTCCGGAAATTTTTTGAGATAAAAATAAGTAAATACATAATCTGATTCGAACTCTAGCCATAGTCATCTCTATAGTAAATTGTTAACAAAATAAATAGGCACAAGATTGAACAATTAAAAGGACCCATTAGTATTGGCTATCTGCTGGTCTCACTTTTGAAGATTATAATCCTGATTTTTTACATTTTCTATTGTTACGTACACAAAAGCAATGAATAAACAATGATTAATAATTCGAATAAAACTTTTTAAATTTATAAATTTGTATTGGAAAATTCAAAATTCGATACAGCTTTAAATTAAAGTAGAAGATATTCACCAAGATCAGAATGTGGTTTGTTAGCGTGGAAATCACTATCGTGGAATTATTTAAATAAAAGAAAAAAAAACTGCCAGTATTCCACACAAGGCAAGGTCCGGATAAAGAATTTTTCTGTTTCTCGAAAGATGCGGAAAAATCATACCATTATCCCAAGGAAAAAGTAAAGAGGAATGTGCGCAGTCAAGAAGCCCAATGCTTATGAGTCAATTATCATGAATTTTTCACTAAAAAATGTCATGATGATATCATAATAATTATTTGTGTGTTACTGAATATCCATTTTTATTTTAAGTTTAGATCAATCATACTTTCATTAACCAATATTGATAATATTTATCGCTATATTCAATTATTTGTGCCCACATTTAAAAATTTTAAGTCACCACAAAAAAAATCAATTTACCAACAAGCATTTTCGTTACAAAATTGTTACAAAATTATTTTTTGGCATTTTCGTTACAAAAATATTTAGGGAAATTCCACATGGTAGCATTCAGTTTTGATGAAATGCCAATGGTAGCACTTTTTAAAGAAAATTCCACATGGTAGCATCCATTTTATACACTATCTAATTGCCGTAGCATATTCCGTTAAGTTCTTGTTAAATTTCGTTAAATTCATCATTTTGTAAGTTTTTTTTCACATGGTAGCATCCAGTTTTTGTTAATTTACCATTTTAACTCTTAATTCACCATTTTAATGTTTAATTCAGCGTTTAATTCATTAACGCTCATTAATGTTTAATAATTTTATTGAAAAATTATAAGAAACTATCTAATTGGGTCGAAACAAGTACTTATTCGCCTATTTTTCGATACGTAAACCGAAAAAGATATCTGACGTCATTTTTACCTGTCATAACGATTTTTTTTTCAAAAAACGGACGTTGCAAATACCCTTATGGGATAACTCTTTCGAAAATCCGGTCGAAACAAGTACTTATACGCCTATTTTCCGACACGTAAACCGAAAATAATATTTGACGTCATTTTCACCCTTCATAACGATATTTTTTTGAAACAGCGGACGTCGCTACTATCCTTATGGGATAACTCTTTCGAAAATTCAATCGAAACAAGTACTTATTCGAAAGAGTACTTGTTTCAACCGATGTATTAAACATTAAAATGGTGAATTGAATGTTAAAATTATTTTTCCGTAAAATTATTTAACGTTTATAATTTTTTTTCAATAAAATTGTTAAACATTTATGAGCATTAATGAATTAAACATTAAAATGGTGAATTAAAAGTTAAAATGGTAAATTAACAAAAACTGGATGCTAGCTATCATTGGCATTTCATTAAAACTTGATGTTACCAGGTGGAATTTCCCAAATATATATCACAATAGTCTTGTAGAGAGTTTGTAGGGAAACTTGTTGGTAATTTCTTACAACAATTGTTCTGTTGGGAATCTGTTGGAAATTTGTTACAAAATTATTTTTTGTAAGAAGCTTGTTGGTAATTTCCAACAAAAGGTATTCTGTTGGGAATTCGTTGGAAATCTGTTGGTAGCTTCCAACAAAAATGGTTTGTAGGTATATAGTTGTTGGTACATGATATTTTTTTGTAGTGAGTTTAGATTAATCATATCTTTCATTAAGCAATATTAATATTTAGGGTATGAAAAAAAATTTATTTTGGCAATGTGGTTGAATATTCAAAAGCCTAAATTAATGGACAGTAAGACCTTGTTTGGATTGAGGGAAATTGAGGAAAAAGAAAAGAAAGAATTTGGAGGGATGGAGAATCTCTTGTTTGGATAGCAAAAAGGGAGGGAGAGGATTTGGAGGGATTAAGTCCCTTCATTTTGTTAACATTCAAATCTCTCCATAAGAGGAAAGATTTGGAAGAAAAATGAAATTCCTTTCTTTCCCCTTCCCTTCCTTCCTATACAAACAATGAAGCATTTCCCTTCTTTTCCTTCCCCTCCCTTTCCCTCCCCTTCCTTTCCTTTCTTTTCTCTCTTAATTTGCTATTCAAACATAGTGTAAATTAATGGACAGCAAATTAGGCTATTATGCACGCCCCTAGTGTTTTTAAAATGAAATTCACTTTATGTTTTTTTTACTTTGAAGTGTTTTTATTTTAAAAACCAGTTTCACAAAACCTTGACAAATTAGGCTATTATGCACGCCCCTAGTGCTAACTTAGTGTTTTCTATTTGTGTTTTTTGATGTTACAACTAATTTCTTACTAATAGTTAGTCGTACATTTATGACTAAATTTTTGTTAAAAATTAGTCGGAATTTCGACTAAATTCCTGCCAAATGATGCGTTTGAAACTCCGACTGATTTCCTACCAACAAAAAGTTAGTCGGAATTCCGACCAATCCGACTGAAATAAAATTCCAACCATTCTCTTCCACTGTTTAAAACAGTTGGAATTTAGTCTGTATAGAGCTATACCAACTAAACTCCGACTATTTTGGGCAGTCGGTCTACGCCTGTTTTCTGGTAGTGATGTATCACAAGGATACTTTCCTTGTTTATTACTAAAGGGATAATCCATAAAATTAATACATAGTTCGAATATTGAGAAAATAAGATAAAATAATCAAATTGTGTGAATAAAAGAGAAAAAATAGGTTAACTAATTTTACTAATAATGATGAAAATATTATCATAAAAAGAAAATTGGACAAATTTAAAAGAACAAAAGAATATTACATATGTGTGTATATGTATATGTACACACAAATTAAAACCATTACATTTTATTGTTCACCTTATTTTCATTTGAAATATTTATTATTTTTTTAGCATATCATTCTTTGTTTTCATTTTATTTATTAAAAAATACATAACCAATTTCTAAGAGAGTACATTGAACATCATTTGCTATATAAAAAAATGTTAAAAAATAATATTTTTATCATAACTTAACAACAATATCAAAAGTATCATTAATAAATTATAATGTTGTTTTAAATAAAAATTTAAGATTAACGTAAATGATTATATTTTTCAAAATCTTTAAATAATTAAATTTGTTATGTATTCTTTTTTTAGATAAATAATAGTATTAAAATAAAGTATGATATCAATTGAAAATAAAATGAACAACATGTAATGATTTTAATTTTACAAGAAAAAATGTTTATAGAATTTATGGAAAATTAAACAAAAATTTTGACAAGGAAACCCATTTAACCAAAAAAAAAAAAGAATTGAAAACATGATTTCTACAAAAAAATATTTTTCAATCAAGTTTAGAGTTATAGGTCATCTCTTTGTAATTATGAAAAATACAAGTCACCTAAGTGAAATTTAATTAAACCTCAGGCCTTCGCTTCTGTGAAATTTACTTTTTTATTTTTGATTTGTCCTAAGAGTTTTGCTATATTTTTCTTCTGGTTATGATGCCAACTACAAACACTCTTATTATTTATATGGTTTTATGTTCATCAAAATTAGAGGTGTAGATTAGATGTACATTAAGATAGAAATATTTTTTGGTCAAATATTGTAAAATTAACACAAACTAGTAACTTATACGATCCATAGAGCTGAATATGTGAATATTATTGATCACTCGTTAATCCTATCTTACTAATATTATACTAACATGAGACATGAGACTTGAGAGTATATATTATACTCCCTTCTATTGAGCCTAAGTGTCCCATTTAGTTTTTCACACTTGCCGAAGCAATATTTTAACCCATAATATCTCAAATTATTCTTAATTAAAAATTATAAAAATTTGATATTAATAATCTTGTATTGAGACGAATCAAACAAGATTCCACATGACTATGTTTTAACTTATAAATTAAGAGTAAAATATAAATTAAGAATGATGAATGAATAGTGCCAAAAAAATATGAGACATTTAGTTTAATAAAAGATAGTATAAAATTAAATATTCACGTTTCTTTATCCGTGTACTTTCATATTAAGCATTCATTAATTAATTTGAGAGTATATATGTATTATATATAATCATGAGACTAATATTATACTTTTCAGGTCATCAAAGGAGACCTTTTGATTTTCGTTCTAAAGAAAAAACAATATATTTGCTTTATTTAGTGGATTGCACCTTTTTCACCAACCAAGTAAGGAATAAACATTACAATGTACAATGATATTATTTTTAGTTTGTTAAAGTCTTAAAATTTTATTGCATATATACTTTATTGATGTAAGTAGACTGGTCTTAATACACCATAAAATCAAATGAATAATCATAAATTTAAAGAGTATTGTCAGAAAGTGTGACATAATAGAGTGAAAAGTTAATAAATTTTAATTTATTTAATTTTTTTCTTAAATCTAAAACTATAAGTTTAGACTCTTATTTGAGGAGATTTAACAACATTAAATTTATCTTTTATCGTCTCTAAATCTAAAACTATAAGTTTAATATATATATATATATGTATATATATTATATTATATATATATGATATATATAGTATATATGTATATATATATATATATGATATATACATATATGTATATGTATGATATAATTTGATATATATATATATATATATATAATATATAATATATATATATATATATATATATATAATATATATATATATATATATATATATATATATATATATATATATATATATATATTATATATTATATATATATATATATTTTATATATATATATAGTATATGTATATATATAATTATATATATATGTAAGTAATAATATATTGATGATATATATATATATATATATATATATATATATATATATATATTATATATATATATATATGTATTATATATATATGTAGTATGATATATATATATATATTATATATATATATATATATATATATATATATATATATATAATATATATATATATATATATATATATATGTATATAATATATATGTATGTATATATATATATATATATATATACATATACATATACATATACTCTCCTATACATATACATATACATATACATATACATATACATATACATATACATATACATATATATATATATATATATATATATATATATATATATATATTCTCATTCTCTTTTATATATATATATATATAGATATATATATATATATATATATATATTATAGGGTAGAGATCCAATAAGAAGGGGTGTGAAAATAGGAAGGATAAGAAGGAGTAGCTACCGTTGATTGATTAAGATCTAACGGTCTAAAAAAATTTGTCATAGCAGAATATCTAGTAACACATGTTTATGAAGAAAGCATCACACATTAATTTAGAAAACATCACACTTTTAAGCAACACATGATTACACAGAAAGTATCACATATTAATTAAGAAAGCATCACAATTTTTTTTCTGTTCTCAAACGCGTGCAAGATGGACCATTGATCTAGGATCTAATGGATAAAATTCCTTCCTATCTTTCTTATTTTCAAACCCCTTCCTATTAGATCCTAAATCTATATATATATATATAAAATGTGATACTCCTACTAATTAAGGAAAATCCAAAAATTAATAATTAAGGATGTCTTCTATTAAATCAGAAAATTTTCAAATTAAAAATCACTTCAAGAAAATATAAGAATCTTAGGTTGAAATGGTTTTAATTAAATTGCCAATTTGGGGTAAATTGATTAGCGTTCTAACAAAAAGTCCTTAAATTTATTAGGATTATTGTATAAAACTAACAATTTCAAGCTGTAAGATCATAATCATTTAGAAAAGTTTATTGGGGAAAAGATAAATGAATAATATACATGCTCTTAATCAATATAAATCAAATTTAATTAGCACTTCTATAATTCAGTTATAATTTATAACTAAAAAACAGTTACAATTCGTAAAAATCATCAATGAAAATAAGTTAAATCATTAGAAAATCAGGTGAACTAAATAAGTCCTATAATTGGTTTGATTAAAATTGCGGATGTTACACGACTTGTAGCCATTATTGAACTACATTCACCACGAAGAGAGGGTCCTGATGACGTTATCTGGAGAGCTTCGGCAAGTTTTGAGTTTCCTATTCAATATATTTCGAGACATTTGTACGCTTCTTCTGAGGCTATCATTCCTCTTCAGTTCCTGAAATCCATATGGCATAAGCATATTCCTCCAAGAGCCCAGCTAACTCTTTGGTTTGCGATGTTGGGGAAGTTGAAGACTTGTGGCTTCCTTTCCGAAAAAGGAATTATTCAGGCACATCATGCCCTGTGCCCCTCTGCGGTTTAGAGGTAGAATCTCAGTCCCATATCCTTTTCTCCTATCATTTCCCATGGTGTGTTTGGATGCAGATTCTTAATTGGTGTCATATTCAGGGAGCCCTTCATTTCCAATGTGAATGTTTCTTTGATCAGTGGAAAGGGCTCTTGGCTGGTCGTAAGTGGAAGAATTTAGAGATTTTAATCCTTGGATGTGTGATATGGTCGCTGTGATATGAAAGAAACAAAGCCAAATTTGATGAGAAATTACGCCAAACTTATGTCAAGTTGTAAACTCTCTGAAAATTAGAATTGGTGCTTGGGCAAAGGAGTTTTTGGGCGCAAATTCCTTCTCTTCTAGTCTCCCTCTGCTTGAGAATTTTCAGTAGTTTTTGTCTTTGTGATGTACATGTAATGGCGGATGAGGTTTGTGTTGGCTTGTTTTTGTGTGGTTTTCTTAGGTTGGTGTGTAAGGTGTAGTTCTTCTAGGTTTGGGGTGTCCTTTGGTGTGTAAGGTGTTTTTACCCCCCCGTTTCTTTTTCGTTTTGGTGTTTTCGCATAGTCCACTCCTATGCTGTTTTGAGTGGCCTGTCTCTTGGCCCCCTTGTCCAATGGCTTTTTCCCCTCGCGGAATTTTTTATGTCGGCGGACCTGGGGCTCCCAAGTTTCAGTGTTTTGCCTTCCAGTGTTATATATCTATTCCCAATTCTCAAAAAAAAAAAAGATGAACATGTATATGATGCCACATTTATAGGGGTTAAATAATTGTTATGATTATCCACTCTTGATCATTTTACAGTTTTCAAGAATAAATTGAACTCAAAAATTATAATTAAATTTTGTAACAAAAATTACAAAAAATTTACATAAAAATTCTATATATCAAAACGAATCTAAAATTGGTATTATAATATCTTAAAATTGATATTATAATACACTAAAATTAGTGTTTTAAATTATTAAAATTGTTGTATTGTCATTTTAAAGTTGAACTGGTATGAGAACATAGTTCAATTGGCATTTTAAAATATAATGGAGTTATTATTATAATCATAATTGGTATTATATCACTACATAATCGATTTTAATAATTTTGTAATTTGTTTATTATAGAGTTAACAAGAGTATTTATACAATTTTTGTGATGTTGTTAATCGTGTCAATAGAAAACGATTTGCCAAATTAATTTGGAAATCGTATCTAATGAATATTCCATTGACTAAAAATCTTTTTGAGTATCAACTTAAAACAAATTCGATTTAGAGAGATCCCAAGGTTTCTAAAAAGGGATCTCGTTTTTGAAGGTCGTCCAATCACAACACGGTACTTTGATTGGTGTAATAGTGGAGTTGCTACTGCTCAAGCTAAGGAGACCGTACCACCTAAGGGTGAAATTTCCTCTCTAATGTTAATGCTAATAAGATTCCTGCTGAGGGTTATTCTGAAGTAAGATCTTGTAAATTACATTGACGTTTATTTCAAAATATAATAAATGCTAATAACATATTAAATCCTGTTCTTTTACTCAAAGAACAATGTTGAAAATTGCAAAGCTTCTCTATTTATAGAGAGCAAGTAAAAAACTCTAACTTAACTACCCATTAAAAAAGACTGTCGTCGACCTTTTGACATTTGATTTCTTGAATATCTTTCTTTAATTAATTAAATGTATGACATAGCCTTGACCACCCGCCAAGGCCCCATGGGGACGAGTTGTCAACTTCTTACTAGCTCCTTCCTTTTTTATTATAAGCATAATCTTATCCCATGCTTATTGATTTTATAAAAGTGAGACGATATCCATCTATACCCTAGTGTCCAACACCTATTGTGTCATTTAGTTTGGTACACATACTAATAATGTGCTTATGATTAAATTATAAAGTAATAGTAATAAT
>CM033455.1:19169699-19208094 GCA_019425755.1 Amaranthus cruentus
GAAAATGCAGTACTTATACAAGTGTGCAGAGATATGATGAAAGCCTGAAACTATGTAATTGTGTTAGATTATGTTGTCATTTTTTGGTTTTAGGGTCTTTCTAAATGAATATACACATGAGAGCACCGACTTTCAATCATAGTTTAGCAGAACCGATTTCCATCTAAACTTATGCTTACTACTATAATGTACTCTAGCTAACCTCTCGAAGCAAATTGATAGAGTGGTTTAGCCTGTCAAATTTGGAGCCATTGTTTACAAAGGATGTTACAAAATTCTTGGTAATCACAGGTTTTGAAGGATCATCTAATCGTGAAAGACGAAAATCAGATATTGATATATTAGAAGATGAAAGGAAGAAGAAGATGGGTCTGAAAAAGAGAGCGATTAATGCGTCAAGCAAAATTAGGCGTTCATTGAGCAAGAGAAAATCCAAGCGGAAGGTTGATGGAATAAAAGCTTCCATTTCTATTGAGGATGTGCGAGATGTTAAGGAAGTTCAGGCTGTTCAAGCATTTCGACAGGCACTGGCTGCAGACGAATTACTTCCTGCTAGACATGATAATTATTACACCTTGCTGAGGTAATTTGTATACCAAGTTCATTATGGTATTACAACTTTACAAGCTACAACATACAGTTTGGCCTTTTGTTCTCTTTGTTTGGTCAAGTGGCTATGCCATTGAGTTGCCTTGCCATTATGTAAAGTTGTATCACGAATGAATACTTATAGGAATTTCTTCCATTCGTCGATTGAGTGCCAATGGACAATATTTTAATTGCCAATATTGTTTAGATTTTGAAACAGATTCAATTATGTGGTAAGTAGTTTATTCCTGATTCATACTTGCAGATTTTTGAAGGCAAGAAAGTTTGACATTGAGAAAGCAAAACAAATGTGGGCTAATATGCTTCTGTGGAGAAAAGAATTTGGTACTGACACTCTCCTTGAGGTAATTGCTTTGATTGATTGATATTGACCTTATTTCCACTTTTGTCAGCTGCGTCGATATTTTGGCGGCATGCATATTCTTTCTGTTATTTTGTCTAGCCCATCTTAAAATTTTTGGTTTCCTACTTGCTCTTTGCTAGGATTTCGAATACCAGGAGTTGGACGAGGTTTTAAAGTATTATCCCCAGGGATTCCATGGTGTGGACAAAGATGGGAGGCCCATCTACCTGTATCTTCTTGGAAAAGTTGATGCAGAGAAATTAATGCAAGTTACAACAATGGAACGATATCTCAAATATCACGCACAGGATTTTGAAAGGTGCTTTGCAATAAAATTTCCAGCTTGCTCCATTGCTGCAAAAAGACATATAGATTCAAGTACAACAATTTTGGATGTTCAAGGCTTGGTATATTGCCTATTCATTTTGTTTTCCATCGCTATTGTGCTGATCCTTTATCTGAATTCTTAGAATGTGCCGGTAAGAGTGCATTTGACGTAGTCTTTTCTAATCTTTATCATCAGGGTTTTAAAAATCTAACAAAACCTGCTCGTGAACTGATAATGCGGCTTCAAAAGATTGATAATGACAACTATCCTGAGGTGATGTGATAAATTAAGTAACAAAATTCTAATATCTGATCGTTGCGTATGTCTCTGATGCGATGCACTCCCTGCAGACTCTCTACCGAATGTTTATTATTAATGCTGGCAGTGGTTTCAGAATGCTTTGGAACACATTCAAGCCTGCTCTGGATGCTCAGACGACATCTAAAATACATGTAAAATTTAGAGTACTTGAATTAACTTAGTAGCTATGATCATTATTTACCTTTTGTCTAGTCATGAAAGCTTGATTTTTCAATTTTTTTTCTATGTTAGGTTTTAGGCCACAAATACCACAACAAATTGCTAGAGGTCATTGACAAAAGGTAATCTTGTGGGTTAACCAACTTGGCTGAGTCTTTAGTTTTTGATCTACTACTGAATATTACAAGGCTTCTGTAATTAGCTTTGCTAAGTGTTTTGAACTTTGTGTTTGGATATAGCCAATTGCCTGAATTTTTTGGTGGTACGTGTAATTGTGCTAATGAAGGAGGTTGTCTGAGGTCAGACAAGGGACCGTGGAAAGACCCTGAAATCTTAAAGGTTGTTTCAAATGAGCATTCATGTTGTATTATTAATATGGCTGTAATGTGCGAATGTTCATTTTGTGGTTTTTCATTTATCTGTTGTGACTACATTGCTGGCAGATGATTCAATCTGGTGAGGCTGAAGTAGCTATATCAAACAGTGAAGGAAGAGTTATTGCTTACAACAAAATGGTATGATTGATTTCCTTAAGAGTACTTTACGCAGGTACTTGTTAGCTGATATTACTTTTATTTGTTCTGATGTTACTTATTTCTGTTCACTTGATTGACCAGACTAAACAGAATGATACGTCCACTGCAGAATCTGGGTCCGAGTTTGAAGAGTTTTCTTCTCCGAAAGCACCTGCGGCTACTTTAGAGTTAAAATTGATGCCAGTTGATGAAGAAGTAAGCGCTACTGTTATTAGCACCCGATTTGATATGACACTGACTTCTAAGATGTGAGGAGTTGAGGGAATTTTTTTTTATTGACTGATATGACATGTTGCAGGTTAGGTTAACAAGAGACAGGGGATCTAATGGTGGTCCGCCTGCTGATGACGAACATGTTACTGTAGTCGTAAAGCATTTGGATGCTAGATCACATGGAGGGACATCCACGGATCTATCTAATCCATCTAAAGGTCAGCATGTCACATCCTATGTGTCAGGGTGCAAGTGTTCATATGAGTCTGGTGACAATTTTTACAAGGTCTTTAGACCAGACATTATTTTGATTTGACGTAGTTACTTTAAGGAGTGTGTGTTTAAATGTGTTTCTGGAGGGAGAGCCGGAGAGGTTACATGTCAACATTACATTATTAGGAGGCTTTTTATGTGTGCAGTGCCAAATTGTGAATAGATGAGTATGAAGCAGGCTAAATTAGCTAAGTGAACGTGTTTTGAGTTTTTGACCTGTGTGATCATATTGCAAAAAAGAAGGCCACATCACCGTATCGCGACCGTATTATAAAGGTTTTTGAGTTGCCGCGACCGAAATATAGGCCGCATTGACCGCAAAGTCATCCATATTGGCCGTAAAATCCATTTTGCGACCGTTACTGAAACTATATTTTTGCATACTGTGTGTGATGTAAATATTTGTAGCCCAACCCAATAGGAAGTCTTCCTTGGTAGAGTTTAAGTAGCAAGGATAAGTAAACAAATGGTTGGTACACTTGGTGGATTTTGGTGCACGAGTTAGAGGGGACTAGACTCTACAGCTATTATTAAAAAAAAAAAAAACAAAAAAAAAAAAAAAAACTTGGTGGGGGAAGATTTGAACTCCCAAACTTTTGTTCAATAACTGAACTTTTTATCACTCAGCCACATCTTTTTATTGTAATAGTTATACTCCTACAACATTTTGCTTTTCTATGATGATCCAAATGATTTCAGGGGGCTAGGCCCCGTTGGGACTCAATAAAGATCGATCCCTGCTTTTATAGGAAATATGCAGCTTTATCTGGCATGGTTGGGAAAGTGTCGGCCATATGCAAATTTAGTGATTCAATAATTTGAAAAGGATACAAGTGAACTGCACACTTTGATTTTACAGGATGACCTATTTCAGTTATTGAATTTTTACTAAAAAAATTCTGTACGAGCATATGGCCTTCAGGCTTTAGATGAAAGACAGTGACTTATAGTCACAGGAATGGCTGTGATCTCTATTCTCTACTGCCCAGGAATACCTCTTCGTGGTGATCTGTAAGAATTGGGATTAATCATTGTTCTGATTTTATAGGACAATTTTTCTGATGTCATTTGTTTCTTGGTTTCAATTATGCTTGTTTTGTAATATTCCTTTCTGATATGGTACTTGTTTCGGTATTTGTAATTTGTCTATATTTTTATGTATATTTCAGTTATTTGTTTTGTCTATGTTATGTAGCTTCAGAACAGCTTCTTTGAGTTCTGCTTGCATTTCGCTATTTCATAATTTTCACTATTCTTTTATGACCTAATGCAGAGATGGATACTCAACAATCCGCTAATCTGAGACCAAGTTACTGTCGCTATTTGGCCATCTTTGTGACCTTTTTTGCTTTCTTGCAATCGGCAATAGTTGGTATCTCTCAAGGAGTTCCCAGTCTAATAATAAGCATTGCTCGCTGCCTTCCGTATCTGATACTTTCACCAGATCTTAAAGGTTTTTATCGACAGCCATCCGAGCATCAGGAGTTTACAGATGCAGAATTCCGCTCAGTTGTAATGAGAAAGCTTAGTGAACTTGAAGAAAAAGTAAATACCATGCAGACAAAATCGACGCAGATGCCTTCCGAAAAGGAGGAGTTGCTTAATGCTGCAATATACAGAGTGGACGCACTCGAAGCAGAATTGATTACTACTAAAAAGGTAGCTATCCTGCTTTACTTTTGATCATTCAAGTTTTCTTGGGTTACAATTAGCTGTTTAAGGGTAAATAACACTCGTATTCACTAGAAATGCCACATTTTGTGTCATACATTTCTTGCCTCCCCCAATCCTCGTCCTCGATCTCTCTTTGTTCTTTTGCAAGACATTTTTAGCATAAGAACTCAATAAAGTAAATGAAGGTTGGAAGATGAATTTCAGTTAAAAAAAAAATTCTTTCAAAAAATTCATGTGTATTGCGGTTGTTGAATAAGCAGGCATTGCATGAAGCTTTGATGAGGCAGGAAGAGTTTCTTGCGTATATCGACTCACAAGAATCTACTAATTTTAGGGTAATATAATCACATCCAAAACTGCAAACATTGCTCTATATCAATGTGAAATGAATCATGCACTCCTGATTCCTGACGCCTTCGTTTTTTGCTGCAGAGGAGAAAATTCTGCTGTTGAAGGGTGGATTGCTGCGGTCGAGGAGTGATTTTCCATATATTTGAATCGTTTTTTATGGCGACTGTTGGCCTCTTAGGGGATAGAATTTTGTATCAGTACAGAATCATCATGTATTTGTGTACAGTTGTGTGATATGATGCAGTTTTCACTCTTCTTCCAAGGTTAGTTAAGTACCTTGGAGGGAAAATAAATGAAGAAAAGGGAAAAAGGGTTTTTGTACGGATTTTCTTGTTCATGTTATGGTCTAGTTCCTTCTCGGTTGAGCATCCTGCGCAGATTTCTGGTTTTCCGGTCAACAGCGGATGTTTCTAATCTTAACAGAGCCCATGGCCACCGAAACCACCACGACAACCCTCCACAACCCTTCAAAAACAGAGCCCATGACCCATAAAAAATCAACAGTATATTTCACTATTTGTGGTCATCAGTCCGAACACAAATTCTTGTGAGAGACGGTAAGTAGACATTAATTTTTAATGGGTTGGACTTGAGATAAGTCTCACTAAGAGACGGTCTCTCAAGAAACTCTCAAGAAACTAGCTGTTGTCCGAAACAAGATCAAACATCAGACATACTCAACAGTAGTAGTAAAAGTTACACAGCCTACTGAACTACATTCCCACCAGCAGCAGCAATATTCATTTGAATCTGTTTAACATAATCAAGCTCAGCTTGATGCAGATTGCGGACGTAAGTAATAAAACAAAACTGTACATTATTTTCCACCATTTTAATGGACGAGAACAATGGACTGAACATCGATAAATCAATTTGAGGAATGAAAGTGTCACATTCGACATTTGCCTCTACCTCAGTCAAGTGAATCGCCTCACAACCAGGACCGTTCAGTGCTTCCCTGTAACAGATTATAACCATTAAGAACCCGAAAAACAGCAAGATAAACATCACAAAGCTCATTATAGACTTACTTAAGGATTTGGCCACCTCCAATAACAAACACCTTCTCAATAGACAGGCAATAAGGTGGTTTAGCCAGTAACTTCAGTGCCGAGGATAAGCTGTTGCATACTATCAAATCTTTTGTACTCGATACTTCCACCATTCCTGCGCGACTCAGGACAACATTGAGACGGCCAGGCAAAGGCCGGAACTTTGGAGCAATGCTTTCCCAAGTTTTTCTACCCATGATAACTGCATTCTTTTTGGCTTCAACGGATGTGTTCATCGTGAGCAGCTTAAAGAATTTGAGATCAGAAGGCAAATTCCACGGCAATTTCCCATTTTTTCCAATCCCCATTTCTCGAGTTGCAGCTACCACAACTTGATACGACCTTTCGTGATTGCAATGAAATGAAGTTTCACTTTCGCTAGCTGTGACTGAGCAAGACGATTTTGATTGTATAATCAAATTTAGAAACTTCGAGAATGTTGGCAATGAAATGAGGTTGGCATTTCTACTTCCATGAGAAGTCAATGGGATCTGAAAAGTTAGCAATCAATCTAATCAGAACACATTCATTCTTTCAGCATTTACTTGTAAACTAGAACTTACTACTTTTTTGCTACAGTCAATGAATCTAATCCAGTGTATGAATAAACAAATTTGAGTATTTATAAAAATTTATACCTGAGAATTATGCAAGATTGGAGAGAAAAGGTGGGATCTTTTAACAAAATGGCCAATGAACATCTGCATAATAATGAAAATTAAACCACAAAAATCAGGAGAAAATTGAATTTTTTAGGGAAATTGAAGATTATAAAGCAGTACCTTTTGTTTCAGAGGAAAGTTGAGTTATGGGTCATAACTCACAAGGTTTTAGGGCTATATATAAGAGTAAAACTTGTGTCAATTGGAGGTTATGGTCTTTACTTTCTCTGTCTTACTTCTTTGACTCTTCCTTCTACTTTCTGTCTCTTCCTCTTTCTCTCTCTTCCTGGTATATCTTTTCTTATAGGAGTATATGTTCAATCTTCAATGAAACAGAAAACTTTTGAAGTTGGTTTGGTGAGAATCACTCAAGGTATGTGTTTCCATTTTCCCTCCTTGTAATGGGAATTCCATTTATGATTTATTGATTGTGGTTGGTATCTTTTTATAATGTCGATTGCAAGAGTAAGGACTGGAATATGCTTAATTAATTGCAAACTTAAGTTTTCTCTTGAAATGTTAGGAAAAAATTGGGTTTATTGTATGATGAATTAGAGCATGCCCACCATTTGTTTGATGAAATGCTTGCTCAAAATGATTCAGTAAACCACTTTATGAACTGATAATCACAAATTATTTGGTTGTAAATTGAGAAAAATGTCCTTTTTTTATAGAAGTAGTAGTTATTACCTTCACGATTTCGTCATAGCTTAAGTTGATAATGGCTTATTTCCCTTTTTTTACTATACTATATACATAGTTTTGGCTGACAAACTCTGATTGTTGGTATTGGTGTTTATGATGTGTTTGTAATCAATAAGTATAAGATTTTATCATAGGTCTTACTCTTGATCAATTAATTTGAGGATTTTATCTTGATTTTAGGTTGAATTGGCATATAGAATGATTCGGGATGCAAACTTTTTAGTTGTTTCGTGGAGAAGCTATCGTTTTTTATGCTCTTCCACTTTTGGTCGATTGAAGGAATCAAAATCCATCCCTACTCAATCATTAGTAATCGGGAATGTCCTCCTTGCAGCACATATCTCTAAAACTTTGTCTCAATCTGGAACGCAAAGTCTTGACGCTGACTTCATACCTGTTTCTGAGAGTGTTGTTCTCCATGTCCTTAGAAAAAACTCCCTTGACCCTGCAAAAAAGATTGATTTCTTCAACTGGTGCACTGAAAAAAAAGGTTATAGACACTCTGCAAACACTTTTTCTCAGATTCTTCGTGTACTTTGTCATCCGAAGAGTCGCAACTACCTTAATGATCATGTGGTGCACTATATTTTTAGTGCCATGAAGCATGACGGTGTCCTTGTCGATTCACCCACCTTTAAGCTTCTACTTGATGCTTTTATCCACTCAGGTAAGGTTGATTCCGCTCTTAGAATCCTAGACCAGATGGAAGATTTAGGAGCTACCTTGGATCCCT
The DNA here is from genome assembly GCA_019425755.1 of Amaranthus cruentus. Classification (NCBI taxonomy): domain Eukaryota; kingdom Viridiplantae; phylum Streptophyta; class Magnoliopsida; order Caryophyllales; family Amaranthaceae; genus Amaranthus; species Amaranthus cruentus. Next base: position 19,177,659 of record CM033455.1, read on the forward strand.
ACTTGTATAATTCTGTTGTTGTTGCTCTGGTTCGGAAAAACCAGCTTGGTTTAGCTTTGACTATGTTTACCAGACTTCTGGAAATCTCCAGGGGTTTTGGAACCGCTGTTCCCTGTGATCCTGCTGCCTGCAATGAGTTACTAGTTGCTCTTAGAAAAGCTCAAATGAAGGAGGAGTTTAAGAAACTATTTTTGAGTTTGAGAGAGAATAACATTGGATTAGATAGATGGGGTTATAATATTTGTATCCATTCATTCGGGTGTTGGGGTGACTTTGAAACATCACTCCGTCTTTTTAGGGAGATGAAGGAATCAAGCACAGGTACATGTGATCCAGATTTATGTACATACAATAGTCTCATTCATGTGCTTTGCTTAGTTGGGAAAGTGAAGGATGCACTGTCTGTTTGGGAAGATATAAAGTATTCGGGTCACGAGCCTGATACTTTCACTTATCGTATCCTCATCCAGGGCTGTGCTAAATCATGTCGGATTGAAGATGCAACAAGCATCTTCAATGAAATGCAGTGCAACGGTTTCCAACCAGATACTGTCGTATACAACTCTCTTCTAGATGGTTATCTCAAGGCTAGAAAGCTCACCGAAGCATGCCAACTTTTCGAGAAGATGATTCGAGAAGGTGTTAGAGCATCATGTTGGACGTATAATATTTTGATTGACGGGTTGATTAAAAATGGACGGGCTGTTGCTGGTTACACGCTATTCTGCGATTTGAAGAAGAAAGGGCAGTTTGTCGATGGCATTACATACAGCATCATCATTTTGCATCTTTGTAGAGAAGGCCTTATCGAGGAAGCCTTACGTCTAGTAGAGGAGATGGAAGGAAGAGGATTTGTTGTTGATTTGGTCACAATAACTTCACTCTTGATCGGACTTTATAAGCAAGGACGATGGGATTCGACAGAACAGCTTATGAAACACATAAGAGACGGAAATATATTACACAATGTTCTCAGATGGAAAGCTAATATGGAAGCTTCATTGAAGCAAAAGCAGAAAACAAAACAGGATTATTCTCCCATTTTCCCAGCTGAAGGAAATTTTAGTGAAATCGTTGATTTTCTCGCAGTTGAAGGTGGAGCGGATAGCAGCATAAGCTCAGGTAACGGCGAATGTTCAGAATTGGAGTCGGACTTTGACGATGTTGATGATTGGTCGTCATCCCCTTACATGGATCGATTGGCTAATGAAACAAATCCCGACGGCCAATTCTTTAAATGGTTCTCATTGTCTAAAGGTCGACGAGTTCAATCAAACGATATGAACACCTTTGATATTGACATGGTGAATACATATCTGTCCATCTTTTTGTCCAAGGGTAAGTTAAGCATAGCTTGCAAATTATTCGAAATATTCACTGATATGGGTACCGATGCAGTGAGTTACACATATAATTCGATAATGAGCTCATTCGTTAAAAAGGGTTATTTCGATCAAACATGGGGAATCCTCCATGAAATGGGTGATAACTTGTGTCCAGCCGATGTAGCAACATACAACATAATCATTCAAAGTTTAGGAAAGATGGGAAGAGCCGATCTAGCTAGCTCCGTTCTGAACAAGCTTGTGAGCGAAGGTGGTTATCTTGATATTGTTATGTATAATACTCTGATGAATGCCCTTGGGAAGGCTGGAAGAGTAGATGAAGCCATTAAGCTTTTTGAACAGATGAAGAAAAGTGGGATAAACCCTGATATTGTCAGTTTCAATACTCTGATTGAGATTCATACGAAAGCGGGTAGGCTGAAAGACGCCCACAGATTGCTGAGGATGATGCTAGATGCGGGTTGCTCTCCGAATCATGTTACTGATACGATATTAGATAAGCTCGGACTAGAAATCGACAAGTTTCAGCAACAGAAAGCAACGAATCAAGACCGTGATTAGAATGGCTATTCTCTGCTGATGACCGTCTAACTGGTTTCCTGTAGGCACACTGCACTAGCTGACTACATAGATTTGGGCTTTGGCCGTGGTTTTCTTTTATGAAAATATTCCGTCACTAATTTTTATTCTCGTTCACAAATTTTCTATTCTTTTCAATACTATCTACACAATTTAAATGTCGTTTTCAATCTTTAATATTTATCCTACTCATTCATACAACAGTTTCATAGCGACAACGAAAGTATAATTAATTAAAGATAATTTTGAAAAAGATCTTCTTTTCCCTATCATTGCATCGTTATCAAAACATCAAAAATTTTGCATCTAAACATGGAAGGACACATTGATTTATATACATTTTGTTAAATTTGGGTGATTTTAATTATATTTTAACTAGGAATGCACGGATTTTTAAATATATTAATATTTTAATGAAATTTTAGATTGGAAACTATACTTTACATTATTCCTAAAATTCAAAATTGTTATTATGGTAGTTTAACAATGTAAATGACCGATTTTAATGATCAATTAGTTAAAATTCAAAATTGTTATTATGGTAGTTTAACAATGTAAATTCAAAACTTGTGTAAGACCGTCCTATTTTAAGACCACAACTGGGCCGGCCCATTGCGCCTATTTCCCTCCAAAATTCCATTTTTTTGTTTTTTTCATTTTCTGGGCATTTTCAATTTGGACCTTAAAGATATCAATTTTGACCTTAAAGATATCAATTTCAACATAAAGTAGTACTTAAACATATCAATTAACGTAAATTTCAATTTGAACCTATAAGTAATCAATTGTGGCGTTAAACTGATCAATTTCTACCTAAATTGAAATTGATACTTTTAAGGTCAAAATTGATACATTTAAGAGTAAAATTGAAAAATGTCCAGAAAATGAAAAAGAAGAGAAAAGGCATGTAAGGAGCACAAATTGGGCCGACCCACTCTTGTCTCAATTTGAGACGGTCTCACCTAAGACCAGCTATTAATGGGAAAAGGGGCTATTATGTACTTCAAATAATTTTCTAAATTGTTGTATAATTTTATACACAGTGTAATTTTGCAGTATAATTTTCTAAATAGTGTAATTTCAATTACACTGGAATAAATGTAATTTATTTTGTGGTATAATTTTCTACGCGGTGTAATCCAGAAATTTATTAGAGAATATATAATGTTCTACACAGTATATTGTTATTTGTCATTATAATTTTTTAAATAGTGCATTTATATACAACTGTGTAATTGGAATAATTGTTATTTATTGCATCTATTAATGTATGAGTTTTTTTCGAAAATATACATTTGTAAATATAATAAGAGTAAAAAAGGCAAATCAGTCAAATTCCATTAATACTTTCCAATGAAAAAAAAGACAAATAACATGCTTACATTCGAACTTTCTTTTTTCTATTATACAGTAAAATTAATAGAATGTATGATTTCATATATAAAAGAAAATATTTGACTTACAAGTGAAATGAATTCATATTCTTTTGTGAATAAGCTATAACCAGTAATCACTAGTATATATGAAGTAATTTATAAACATGTTCATAACCAGGTACTAAACTTCTAACTAGTTCACCCAAACTTGGTGCACACGATTTTAGTATCCTCATTGCTCGGTTCTTGCTGGGCTCGTAATGCTCTTCAATCGGAATAGTCTTCATTCAGAGGGACTACACAGACTAAATACACAGATCGATAGAATTTCCTCAACTTATTAACAATATGTACAGGATCGGCCTCCCCAGTAACGATCACTGTATTTCTCGAAGGATTTAGAGCAATCGAAGTTATCCCGTTGATGGATCCTATTACTTCCATCACCTTCTTCCTGCACTTAAAACACTCAAGGTCCACTGACATTACAGTTTTCTGCACCAAACACAAATGTCGAACCGTAATATCAATACATAATACACATTTTAACACATGAAAAGTACAAATTATCATATAATTGAAGCACACAGAACAAAAGAACAGAAAGTGAGAATTTTGGATGAAATGTATAACAAACAGACCTTGTACATGTTTCTCAAAGAACTAGGCAGAAGAAGTTTCTTGCTTGTGAACTGGGAAACAGACTAGAGAGCTTATTTATACAAAAAGTTCACTACTTTTTTTGGACTTCAGTGCATAGGGTAAAAACATGGTCGCATCTCATCGTATTGGCCCGCGTTGTAAAGGCTTATAAAAACAACGAACTACTATTCCCGCGTTGTAAAGGTGTAAAAAAACCGTGTCTTGGGCCGTATCAAGGGATATTTTTGGACATTTACAGATATTTAGGCAATATGTTTAACACATCACCGTTTCATAATACCACTATCGCGACAGTTACCGCATTTTTACTCTATGCTTCAGAGGCGTGCAATGTATGTTAATGAGATATACTATATATGAAAATACCTTCTTAACTAGTAATACAGTAATTTGCACTATAGTGCACATATATGGTTAATAGGAGGTTGAGATTGGTATATCATAGCTGTCATGTATGTATAAGAAGTAACAAATCACATATACTGAGATGATACAGTATTTGGAAGCACATGTATAATGAATGAAGAAAGCTGTGATCAAATCTGGAAGTTCACCAGGAAACTACACTCAGAAAAATGAGGAATTATTGGAAAATACTTTTGAAAAATTTTCATAGCTAATAAAATACACTCTTCATTATGTGTTTGGCAAATGACTTTTATACTTGGTTTTCTGGTAAGCTAAACAGCAAAATAAACGTTAGGTAAAATCGCTTTTAAGCCAAAATAAAATAAAATAAAAAACTGACTTTTGACTTTTTGGTCACTTTTTTCTCTAATAAACAAACAGTTGGCTCAAAAGCTAGCAAATTAATCTATACTTACAGTTGGTCAAACCAACCAACAACACCGACTAACAGCTTCAACCAGCAATCATTTGTCAAATTGACCCTAAAATAGCTTATTAAATCATTTGCATTTTTATTTATGTGAACCAAATTTATGACTAATAAGAGTAAGATTATGTACATCCATTCCTTGCAAATCCAAGCTAAGTGGAACCACTTAAGTGCAGTGAAATGACGCAAAATTTTATATTGTCGCCCTGCTTACATTGAGGGGACACAATACGGATAGAAAAACTGCGATTAGAACCTTAATACTCGAACATCTCTACCTTATAATATAATTATAATTTATTTTTTGAACATAATAAAACATAATCGTATTTGTGTCCATGTCTAAATCTCGAACAACTCCCCTAGATGAGTTCAATTCTCGAGCAAATGTCAATTACCGACACTTAAATCTACTTAAATCTACACCAAGGTAACATAGGTCATACATTCCTTATTACTACTCCCAACTTCCAAAACATAGGAACTAAGAACTAAGAACTAAGAAGCATGCATGCATGCTTACTTGCCGTATGCTAATAAAGCTTCTTTAGTGAAAGCTGTCCAACTTTCTAATTGTACATTAGATGGTAGGCTAAGTTTATTACTTACTATAAAAAGAAAGGTTGGTTTGCACTGCTGAGATGTTAATCATCAAGTATCCACTAAATCTCAAGTGTATTAAAGTCAATTTCAATATGTTAACAAAATTCCAAGAAAAGAAATCATGGAAAACTAACAATAACATTACTTAGATTTCAAAGTTATAAAAAATACTTGACAAACACATCCCCACATCAGTCGGATGAAGATATCGGTAAATGTTCGTTTGCCACATCGAGAGCATGATCACCGAACATAGGAGGATAAAAAATCATGTAATCACAAGTCACAGAAATTTTCGGGTCAAACATAGATGTAATCACGGAAAAAGCACAGAAGTAAACCAGATGAAACTAAAGAGGACATCGAATAGTACATCATATATGTTATACATAATTGTACATAACATACAGAACGCTCAAGTGTCGTTGAGCTACCATGAATGACAATTAACTCACAGGTAGCACATATACACACGCACCAGCAGCATCATAAAAAGCATAATCTAAACTATGCTTACGAGCATACTAAGATTAACACTTTCTTAAACATTGAATGATGCAGCAGCTTCAAGTAACAACATTATCGGGCTTAGGAGGCCCTATCAAGCAAAAGTGTTCAAGTGGTTATCTCAATATCCAGTTTCATACCCTTGAATTGTCCCGTTTTTTGCAGCGACAAGCTCTACTTTTGCCATCTGCTTGTAGCAGTCAACTATCTTCTGATCCAGCTCATAGTAAAATTCCATTTTTTTGAAGGGTTTCATATCAAGATCGATGAAATATGCCTGCAAGAGAGCGAAAATTATATTATGATCAATTACCGTATAGCTTATGGTATGGTCAGTGCACATCATACAATCTAATAAAATGCATAGCGAACCAGAACAGATGGGTACCTTGACATCGAACCGTTGCTTTGTCGAGTCTAGGTATATGCTTCTATAATGGGATTCAGGATTATCGTCTTCCCTTGGACGGAAACTGATCATTAGGCTACAGTCCTTGGCTGTAGCAGCTATCAAGTAGTCTCTTACAATCTTCACACTTTCTTCAAAAGGAATAGAATGAAGAGAGTTATATTTGCCTAATTGCCGGTATTCACTGGATTTTGTACATATTTTGCAGGGCTGGGAAACAATATCATAATAAGCATGAATTGCCCCTTCCACGTCTAATCTGTCGAGCTTTTGGACGTCTAATAGCCTATCAAGTACACCTAATTTAATTATGGCCTCTCCTATAAGATACACAAAACTGCTTGTACGCGAATCATTTTCTTCGTGAATGAAAGAGTTAAGGTAATCGTCAAATGCTTCAGCTTTGGCGAAATTTGTCCCGTTGTTTCCCCCTCCTAAGCCCCCATATATAAGGGAACCATTTAAAAAAACACGCAGATTATTCTGTGGATTTGCAAAAAGAGCCTTGATAGCTTTGTGTATTCGTTCCCTTGATCCGGAGAACAAATCCAATGGATCATATTCGCTCAACTGCTGTATCTGCAAAGCAACAGAAACTCAGCTCAGTAAAAATAGGAACACCAAAGAGATGATCTCGAAGTTAAACGAACACAGAAAGTTATGAATTTCCTATCTGTTGGCAGATACCATATGCAGCCATGCAGCAACAGTATTGATTGCATGGAGATATTCTTTAAAAAGAAAATACGCCAATTAAATGTAAGGGAAATTGTAAAAATAAACTAACCTTTGCTCAATCAGCTAAAAATAAACCCAACTATTTGTTTTTTTTTTTTTTAAATAAACCCACATATTCGCTACAATTGCTAAAAATAAACACAACTGTAGTTTATTCACAGTTTTTGACTTGCAAATAAGCTTTGAAGATTGTTATAAACAATAGGTCGGTTTTATTTTTAACAAATATACCAAACAGGTGGATTTATTTAAAAATAAATAACAGGTGGTTTTTTTTTAGCTGATCAAGCAAAGGTTGATTTATTAATAACAATTTACTCTTAAATGTATTCATTACTTATGGTTTACCTGGTGTTGTTGCAGTTTGAGGACTTGATGCATTCTAAAACGAGTCACGTTCTTCTTGATTGCATTTCTATCAGCTATATAGCTTGACGATGGAGTAAATCCACACTTAGGCTGCACATTAGATACAGTAATCATAAGACCAAAAATATCAAAGTTATACAAATAACATAGAGACATGTGAAGTACAATGCTTTTCATTAATCCTCGCAAAAACTAAACTACCTTAATTTCCACTGTTATGCATGGGGCTCCTTTAGATGTGCCTGCAAAAAAATTAAGCAAAAATGGTAAAGCTAAACAAAAGATGATCCCCACTTTTCAAGAATCACGTTCGTCACATTTTTCTTACCCGTGTAGGAAAAAATGAAAAATTAATTATGTCATCGAAGTTTTTCCATACTGCAAGAGCAATCAACACGAAGCTATATCTAAGGCATGTCAGGTTTCTCAATTTGCTTTTGAAATTAGAGGTGCCTAGAGCTTTCTATAGTTTTTCAACTGGAAAGCCAAGGCATAGTTGCCAGGATACAGAGTACAAGACGGGAATCGAATCATAATAAAAGTCTCGGGACGATTTTCCTGGGTGGACTTGGATGCAGAATGAAACATGGGGAACTTATTGTCAATGCTAATAAACAGGTGAGCGGAAGAGAAAAAATGATGTCATTTGTGATTCAGAGTTACTTACTACTGGGAAATATTGAATGATCAGACATTAGCAGCACTGAATCAGCAAAACAATCAACTTTAGCAGCAGTAACTCTCCAGCCAGGGCGCTTGGAGAGAACATTTCTTTCAACTGATTCCAAAAATTCCCTTGATACAAGAACTCTAACCTGCAAGTTTCATAGAGGATAAGATGGAAGCATCAGAAAAACGTTTCAAAACATGCCGATTACACGCAGGTCCAAAGGGTATGGCTAATAACACAAATTTAATAAAGCTATTCATATGATGAACCAACAAATACACTATTACAGGATAAATGAAAAGAGTTACACATGACATGATTGTTAATTGTTATTGATGCGGACTAAGTTACTCGGACTCTTCATTTTGCTTCACGTACGTGTGTCCAATCCTTGATATTCGGACATTGGTATGGCACTTAGACACTTCATTTTAGGTGTAATTTTGAATATTTAGACGTATCCGACACTTGGACACGCACCAGTACCCAACATCAGTTCCAGAGTCCAAGTAACACAGGATGTGGAGAAGACGTATGGCAAAGTACCAAGGAAAGTCATCTAATTGGGTAATAAAAAAAAGATGCCAGGCAGCAATTTCACATATATATATATATATATATATATATATATATATATATATATATATATATATATATATATATATATATATATATATATGATGATCCAATTTGGGATTTTCCTTGGGAGGTATTGGAAAGGAATTGAAATGTAATAATATCGATTCATGCGAAGAAAAGGTTCTCTATTGATTCAAATGTTGGACCTATGGGATAGGGATATAGGAAGAGGAAAACCGAGGATTTTACATAGTACTTTGATCGAAAAAGAAAAGAAATCGGATTTCTTTCGTACCTTTAGCTCAATGAGAAAGTGGATCGATTCTACGGATCAAACCTATGGGACTTAAAGAATTATGGAAAGGATCCAATGCTTGAAAGAATTGAGCGAGGAGCGTATGAGGTGAAAATCTCATAGCGGTTCTGTAGAATGGCAGTAAGGGTGACTTATCGTCAACTTTTCACTATCACCCCAAAAACCAAACTCGCCTTATTAGAAGTTGCGAGTACGATTAACCTCTTGATTTGGAATCACGCTACATACCGGTATTGGCCATAATTTACAAGAACATTTTGTAGTCTTAGTATATATATATATATATATATATATATATATATATATATATATATATATATATATATATATATATATATATATATATATAACGAGTCATTTTATTATCATTATAAATCTTTGGATCTATCACGAATAAACACATTATAAGCTAACCCTAACAAAAAATAAATGTTGTACCCCTTGTTCCCCTCTCCTTTATAGCACGCTCTCCACAAGTTTGATATTCTTGAATATACTAATTTAGAAAATTCAGACAAATAACAAATAAAATGGCTTTTTGAGCTTCTTCCTGCACTGGTTGTCATTTGAACTTCATTCTTTTCTTTATGACCCTGTTCATTCTTATGCTTTACAACAGATTCAAGCCCAAATTAAAATTGAGTAGTCTCGTCTTGAATCTATATGCACAACAAAGTTTCCAATTTCCATGCACAACAACCCCAATATAAATAGTATTATTCTAAAAATTAAACCAACCATAAATTCCTACAACCATTTAACCATCTCCAGGCTTGAATACATATAAACATAAAGTTTTTGAAGCTACCGAAAAGACAAATACCAACATATGCAAGCACAAGAAATAGACGACATTTACTGTAAACATACCCCAGGATCAACAAATTCAGATCCTAACAATGGGATCATCACACACTGCACATACAGCTGACCAGCAATCTCCTTGTTTGGTGACGAAACAATAGGTTCAGCATCTTTCCATAACGTACACTCATGCTTGGACAAAACCAAACGTGCAGCTTCATACTTGGAACCATTCTTTGCTACCTTCTGCACCCGTATTATTTTTCCCATCTGTATCAGTGCGGGAGCTGATTAGTTGATTCAGATAACTCACACAAAAAGCCTATTCGAGCATCAAAAATCATCAATAATAAAAGCATAAAAGAGAGCTAAATTTTTTTCCCAGCTCTAACAAGTTTAGATGACTTGTTCATAGCCAACTCAAAGATTACAACACCCTTTTTAGACAATGGCACATAGATATACTTTATTCGGCTAAGAAGGTAAGCGAGGATTGTGCAAACTCCCTTATATAAAAGTGAAAAAGATTGAGGAAAAATAATAGCAATCTCAAAATATGCTATACACTCCTTCACACAATCTCTTTGATCTGTTAGTCTACAGCGTTACCTCTAAATCACATCATCCTACGTAATGAAATATATTGTTTTCTCTTCTTAAATTGATCATCCTTATATCATAAACAAACCTATATTCATAGTCTTGCAAAACAAAGGAACAACATACACTCTACATGAAAATTTGAATAAGTAAAATTTACATTGAGATGAATGAAAAAAGATTTCACTTGACTATATATAATTTATAGATTAAAAATAAAAAACAAACTAATAGTGATTGGTAAAAAGTGCAAAATTTCAAATAAGACACCTGAAGTGGATAGGAGGGAGTGTTAAATTTCAAGGATACAGTAAGATATGTAAAATCATTTCAGAAAATTAACCTATTCAAATAAAACTAACATTTCCCTCGCATTCACTACTTCATACAAATAAGAAACGCACATCCCCCTCAGCTCAATGAAGAGTGCATTTGGGAGTCTATCATCTGATCAGAAGTAAACAAGTAGCATATGGTCCTGAAGAGGAAAGCTACACAGTGCAAGTGCACCCAAAATTTTATTAAAGAACATCTGAAGGAAAGAAAATAAGTGAGAAAAAATGCCAACCATAAACCTCTTTTAAGGCTTTCTTTAAAGAAGTTGATGCTCAAAAAGAGGAAGATGACGAGGGAAGAGATTCTCACTCCAGATATAGAAAATTTCAACCTTTAACATTGACAAGTTCATGAAAAAGATGAATATGTCAAAAGAATTGAAGAATTCAAATTTAGAGAAAACACCCCTTTTTAAAGTGATGGGAAGTTCTATAGTCTAGAATGAGGATAATGCTTTCTCCCTCACCGAATAAAGAGAATCACTCGCCCAGAACTTTCCTACAGCAGAAAGCAGCACTCTTTACTTTTCCAAATCCATCCTTGCCGATTCACCTCAAAAGAGTACATTAGAAACTTGCATGGATTCTACAATAAGGTTAGCAAAAGTATTCTAATTAGATTTTTTTAGATCACACTTGCAACATATTCCTGACACTCATGGACTACTGCACAGAAACAACGATCCGGCAAAAGGATATGAAAATGAAGTACCCTAGCAGACACTTCTACTTTACTGAACAAAGAATCTAGAAAGACATTACAGCTCCTTGAAGGTCTCAAATGAGCTCAACTAATTGTTCCCAAAATATCAATTGTAACAAAAACTGAATCTCACTGTTGTTTCACACTGAGGAATCCATGTAAGCCAAACAGTTGCACACCAACCTATTGTGCATCTCTGCGTTCTCCAGTGAGCTGTGGGACAACAGTGGGCTACTTCATCTTCTCCACCCTTAAAACTCCACCAAAACTTCTCTAACCAACTATAAAAGCTCATGTAATTGACTATGCACTTAGGTTCAATAAGAAAAAAAAAACGATGTCGTTTTGAGGATCAAAATATGGGCTTAGTTAACATAAATTTTCAAAATCTGATTAACATACTTTTATCAATGTCTATCAATTAACAAGCATCCAACAGTCAGGCGATACTCGAGTTGAGGGGCTCCCCTCGATCGCGACCTCCTTGTGATGAGGGTATTAGACTGCCTTCTTTCCCACCCTCTCCAGATTGTGCATTCGGCGGGACTCATTGGGATAACATACACCAATTCAACAATCAATTGAAGATTAATGTACAATATGATATACTCCTAAGTTCAAATGAAGCTCAAAAAAGACATAACAATCAAATATTACAGACATAGTGTCAATTAAAATGACATGCAATAACTGAAAGTGCAGTAATTTTAATAGGGTTATAACATACAAAAGCAGGAGATGATCCAGAGTAAGCAAGAACTAGATTAACCGCTCCTTCCCCCCTATAGGTCCAATCACGAGCATCCTTTTCTTCCAAAATCAACTCCATTCTGCAAATACAATCAACAAAAGTAAGCACTTTACTTAAAAAAGAACAAAACTTTACAAACCCCAATTCACTTTACAAACTCCAATTCAAAAACTTACCAATTTTAGCAAGATGTTTTCAATAAACCCTAAATTGCTATAATGGGTATCAAAATTTCTGATAAAAACTTCAGATTTCTCACAATTAAGGCACCCTTTTAGAATTTTAGAGTGCGGAAGTAAAAAGAGTAAAGAAATTGCAAAATAAAATTGAATTTAGAGAATGAGAATGCTGAAAGATTTGTGAAGAACTAAAAGATAAGTAGTAAAGCAGCTACATTATAAGATGATTGAATGAATTTACATATAATTTTATGATTTGGAGTTTAGGGAATCAGAGACGAGAAAAAACGAGTATAGATTCATGTTGTATTATCACGCCAACAGTAGTTGAGTAATCACTCATATAGCACGTCACATGTGACTCCAAATAATTCTGTTGGCTGATTATATGATTTTTTATTATTAAATGAAAAAATTACCTAGAATAATCCAATTGATTCGTGATTTTTTTATAATAACATCTTTTATTGATTAATCATGAATAATCTTAAGTTTGAGGGATATTTTCCTATAGTGAACCCGGTGATCAGATGACTTTGCTATAGCAAGTTTTATTTTTTAAAAAAAATGATAAATTAAAATAAAATGTCCAAAAAAAATGTCCAAAAAAATTATGATTATTTTTATTATTTAGAATTTTTTATGTGAAATTTCTTCTCTAATTTTAAATTAATTTTCAGTTTATTTTGTTGGTGAATTACCTACTATAGCAGGTCATTGGGTTACCCAAGTTTACTCTAGGCAAATACCCCTTAAAGTTCGGATTATTCATGGTTAATTAACAGGTGGGATTATTCTAGGAAAATCACAAATAAGTTGGATTATTCTAGGTAAATTTTCCTTATTAAATTACCATGAGAAATTTTTATGGGAATTTATGGGATTTTAGAAAATTTTAATTTTTTAGATACTAAATATATTATTTTTATTAAAAAATAAATATGATGAAGGAAAAGTACAGATCACAAACACTTAAAATTATTTAAACAAGTTATAAGTGGAAACAATATGGGTACCACAACTAATAAAAAAATATTTTTATAAAGTTAGTGGACTACATGTGCGATTATATAAGGAATATTAAAAATCTTAAAATGAAGTTAGTAAAAGATATTTGGGGACCATAAGCATTATTAAAATATTAAAATAAGGATGAATAAGGTTATTTTTGTCCTAAAATTGTAATATAAATAAAAAGATTTTTTACGGGAGCAACAAATGAAACATCCAAAACTTCTTTAACAAACGGAGAGATCATTTCACCATAAGACATGTTAGATACAGGGGCGGAGCAAACAATTCCGAGACCCTATTTATTATTTATAGATTTCTAAAATTGGGGCCCTTTATAATTTAAAAAAATTTAACAAAATAAAAATTCAATATAATTTATATTTCTTAAACTTAAATTAAGTTGTTAAAAATTAAACTTTTTTTTCTATTAAAATGAAAGAGAAAAAAATAGTAATAAATTGAAGACCAATAATAAAAAGACTAAAAGTTTAAAAGGTTAAAAAATTAAAAATAAATTGTTGATTATTTTTATAAATTAAGTTAGTCATAATTGGTATTTGATGAGTGTGTAAACATTAAATAAGGTAAGAAAAAACATTACATATCTTCATTGCTTCGAGATTATTGTGCTTGTACACATGGGCGAAGCCACATGGCGCCCGACAGATCGAATATGCGAGCCTTTGTAATTTTGGCTTTGGCCCTCTTACTAATATGATATATAGTTTAAAGAGAGTAAAAATATAACATAAATTAATGTAGTTCAATGGTTGGAGTAATACATTTGTAATCTAAGATAAGGGATCAAATCCTCATTCAAACAATTATTTTTATATAGACTAATTGATTTATAATATAATGTCATTACTATTTATCTTTCATAATTTAACATTCATCCTTTTTAATGTGTCTTTATATTTTTTTATCTTAATATTATTAGTGTTTTATTTTGGGGAATTATTAGGCAAATCTAAAGTCAAAAATACTTAATTTTTCAAAAATAATAATTATAGGGAAGCATCAACTCTATTTATTGTTATAAAGAATTTTTTTCAATGATTCAAGTTCATTTCAGTCTATATGATTTTTATATTTTCATAGCTTAAATAGTGTCTTATGGTGTTCGTTAGGGTCATCATTGATTTCTAGGCCTGTCAAACAGATCAGTTTGGGTCGGGTTCGGGTTCAGGTCATATATAAACAGGTTAGAAAACCCTTGACCCAAACCCAACCCATTTAAATAATTATGTCGAAAATCACGACCTGCAACAGATCAGGTTGACCTGATTTCGACCCACTTAACCCGTTTATAATTTTTTTTTTCGTTTTAAGGTTTTTAATGTTGATTAAATCTAATTGTTTAGGCTTTAATTTTAACTTTATGCTTTTTTGTTGTTTATTTTGTATTTACTACGAAAAATAAGAAAATATTAAATGAATTAAGTTTAGCTTATACTTATTGATTTAACTCGAAATTAACACATTTAATTAAATGGGTTAAACAGGTTTTTTTCAGGTTTAAAATTTTGACCTGAACCTAACCCATTAAATAAACAGATCAGGTCGGGTCGACCCATTTAATTAATTGGGTCAAATGTCTCAACCCAAACTCACTTATTTCGGATGAAGTTCAGGTCGGGTTAGCAGGTCGGGCAACTTTTGTCAGCCCTAGATTTCGAATTAGGTGTTTCGGGTGGGCTTGAAATCGGATTTCGTGTCCATATTGTTTTCACTTAATTGTAAATTTTTAAAAGTCGAATCAAATCGGATTTGGTTACAATGTCGTGTAAATTTCGAGTCATTGTGTTTGTTTCTAACACCTCTAGTTTTTATATAGTAAAAATTTTTTCTAGATATCGACAATTTGACCCGCCCTAATTCAAAATCCCGGCTTCGCCCCTACTTGTACATGTTATTTTGGAGAAATGAAAAAAAAAAAACTTTGTTCATTATATAGACCAAATTTTGCCACAACTTTTTAAGATTTTCTTCCATATGTAAGTGATACCACCAATATGACAGGTGTAAAAAACTAGATGGGACAAGTAGAGTAAATTTGAAAGGGAGTTGTACTGTTTATACACCATTTATAAGTACTCCTGTTCTGAACCTCAATTATAAGAGAAAAAGTGTACTCTTAACTTCCTACTTATTCTACTCCACATAACACAAAATCAGAGCTTAAATTATATTTTTCTCCAAAATTAGAGTATATTATTTAGAAACAATTCAGAAAGAATGGATATGCTTCAAGTCTTTCACATGAACAAAGGTCAAGGGGAAGCTAGTTATGCACAGAATTGTAATGTTCAGGCAAACTATCTTAACTCTATCTCCTTCCTTTCCTTCTCTTCTCTTGTTCTTCTTTTACTACATTTACGGGGCATTTAATTATTTTATATTAATTTTTAATAATAAAAATCACTTTTACTTTAAATATAATTTTGATAATGGTCTCATCCTTAAACATATATTTATTAATTATTTTCATACTTTTTTCATCACCGCGTAATAACACTCAGGGCCGTTCCTAGGGTATTTTGGCTCAATTCAAGAAGGGCTCAAATTGAGACAATTCTTATAACTAAAAACTAGTATTTACGTAAGAAGCTTCTAGTTTATAATTCAAAATTAGTTTTGACTATCTTTATCTAGGGATGGCAATGGGTCGGACTCGGCTCGGATTATACATACTCCGACTTTGCTCCGGATAATAGTCGGACTTTTGTTTTCAGTCCACCTCCACTCGGAGTCGGATTATGCATACTCCAAGTTTGCCCCGACTCGGACTCTCAGATCTCCAATGGAGTCGGATGCAGAGTCGGATTATTATCAAATAGTATCGTTGTGATATTGTACTTATGATTTTAAAGCATACAAAATTAACAAAATATATTTTTCATATACAATTTAACAAATAAATATGTACTTTAATAATTTGAATTCAATTTTAACAACAGAAATAATCCTACTACTAAAATTTAACAACATTTTCTCGTATCTTGATTTGGCGTATTTTATTTCTCTTGATTTCATTTGTCTTATCTTGATTCATTAATATTAATAAAAATACCAAATACTTTTTCAAAATCGAAAATTACAATTAGTACAAGAGAGAGCTTGAATTAGTCACATCTAGACTTTTAAAGGAAACAAAATATTAGTGTAAAAGTCAAATTCAAAGTCGGATGTCCTTCAGGGTCGGAGTCGGGTCGGAGTCTTGGATTTTTATTAAGGTCCACCTCCGGTCCATCTCTAACTCGGACTCGGATCGTAAAGTCAGATGTCTTTTTCCTCGGACTCGAATCGGATTATTTTCCTCGGATCGAGTCGGACTAGGGTTGGATTCAAACTGAATTGTCATCCCTACCTTTATCTAGTATTGATGTGACGCAAAAGAGAGAAATTATATGATGCATAGTTGAAAAAAAAAAAAAAGATTTGAAAGTTACTTATATAAGGGCCTTGTCTATTCTTCACATAGAACCCAAATATTGTCAGGAACGGCACTGATAACACTGTAATACAAACGATAATAAATTTTACGAAGAGAAAAATAATTAACATAGAGCAAACATAATCTTAATTTACAATAACTCTTGTTTGAGACCGTCTTTTTTAATTAATTAATTAATTTAATTATAAAATTTGTATAAACCTTATTATGAAATAGTTTGTTGCTTTATTAACCTTGATTGAATAAATTAAATTTAATTTGTCAGAAAAAAATAATGTCCCTAGCACAATCATTTGTAGAAGAAGCCATAGAAGAGTACCTAAGCAAGAATGGTTGTCCAGAAACAATGGGAATAGCTGATCTTGGTTGCTCATCAGGACCTACTGCTTTAGATGCTGTGTTTGAAATAATCATTGGTGTGGTGAATACCAGCCGCCATTCACCCAAGTTCATGGTGTTCTTAAATGACTTACCAGGGAATGACTTTAATGGAGTGTTTGCATCGATCTCTGATTTTCAGGACAACCTCAGAAAACAAAAACATGATTATGATTTAGGAGGTTGTTTTATTGCAGGTCTTCCTGGAAGTTTTTATGGAAAATTGCTTCCTCCTAAAACCTTGCACTTTGTTTACTCTTCTTCTAGCTTGCATTGGCTCTCTCAGGTTTATTATTTTAACTACCTCTCGTATCTTTTTCCTTTTTTTTTTTTTATCGAAAATTACGAGGTGCACATACTTCATAAGCCAAGGAGATATTATCTCATAATGTTATACTTTACTGATCATTATTTAATGGTATAATTACAATAAATAATGCAAGCTTTTGTTTATTTTTCTGCAATAATACCAACTTTTGATTGATCATAAATAATACTTTCTTCGTTCCTTTATGTTCTTCCACCTTACTATAACGGGTAGTTTCAAAAGTTCTTCCACTTTAGAATACTTTCTATTTTTGGAAAGTTTTCAACTCACTTTTACCCCTTAAAACCCCACTTTTCTTACTTCACACTACTATTTAATTATTTTCTCTCTCATACTTCCAACACAATTATTACTTCACACTACTATTTAATTATTTTTTTCTCTCATAATTCTTATACAATCATTACTTCCCACTACTATATAATTAAAATAATACCCACTACTACCAAAAATTCCATTTTTCTTAATCTTTGTGAAAAACCCAAATAGGAAGATCAAATTGAAACGGAGGGAGTATCAATTTAAAGGGTGTTTCCTAGAATATCACTAACATGTTATAAATCAATCAAAAGCAAAAAAAATTGGTAATTAGTTAATAAACTAAAATTGGTACTCCCTCCGTTCCTTTATGTTCTTCCACCTTACTATAACGGGTAGTTTCAAAAGTTCTTCCACTTTAGAATATTTTCTATTTTTGGAAAGTTTTCAACTCACTTTTACCCCCTTAAAACCCCACTTTTCTTACTTCACACTACTATTTAATTATTTTTTCTCTCATACTTCCAACATAATCATTACTTCACACTACTATTTAATTATTTTTTCTCTCATAATTCCAATACAATCATTACTTCCCACTACTATATAATTAAAATAATACCCACTACTACCAAAGATTCTATTTTTCTTAATCTTTGTGAAAAACCCAAATAGGAAGATCAAATAGGAACGGAGGGAGTATTATTCTAGAAAAAACCCTCCTAAGTTGGTGTTATTTATGGTTAATCAAAAGTTGATATTATTGTAAGGAGATTAACAAAAGATAGTATTATTCACTGTAATTTTTCTCTTTTAAATTTTTGATTGAACCATTAGCTCTAATTAGTATGTCAAGAAACTAATTCAATCAAAAACTTATACTGATGATTGGGATTCCAAAATACTTCCTCCGTTCCATAATACTCGCTACATTTTCCATTTTGGGAAATTTCTTATTACTTGCTACATTTCCTTTTTTAGTAAAAAACCAATCATTTAAAGTTATACATCCTCCTATTTTTATCCTACTCTATATCTAATTACTCCTATTTTTCTTTTTCATTTTTCAACAAATAATATTAAAAAATTCCAAAAAAACAATTTTCCACCTACTCCTCATCATTGCACAGTAACTTCTTAATCTTTGTGCCCATGCGATGGTAGCAAGTAAATCAGAACGGAGGGAGTATGTTATAAGCTCTTATAGGCACAATTTCATTTTCCAATAAAAAGTATGTTTGACTTATAATGTTGACATCCATCACATAGTGTAAAGAAGTAAGAGTGAACCTAGAAATAATGTAGTGAGCTATCTTATCATTTTGGAGTAGCTAATTTGTGGACACTATTCAACTAATTACCTGAGATGGCAAAGTTTTAAAGGTGACACACCATTTTAATTTTAAGTTTTTTTTGAATTTATTAAACTTTAAGGGGTGTTTGGTATGAATTTTTTATACTAAGTAAGTGATTTAATTACCTTTACTTCATATATTTTGTTTGGTATGATATTAGGTTAACTCAATTCCTTTTTTAAGGTTAATGGATACCCATACTTTGTTACCACCAATTTATGTCAAGTAACAAATTATCTAACTATAATCAATTGTGTTTCCCTTATATTTTTCATACCAAACAACATATACCTACAACTCATACATTTACCCTTACTCATGTTTATCATTTCTCTTTCCATTAGATTTTATATTTCCATACCAAACACCCCTAAGTTTTAAGTGTCTTAATTACAGTAATGCCAATAATTAAAAAGTTACATGTATTGTGGTATATGATTCTAACTCAAATTAAAACAAAATAGACTGATAGTTACTATCTTATCACTGAGTAATTGAAAAAAAAATTCTTAGTCCGATATAATCAAATGTAGCTATTTATTTATCATCTATATTTATTTATAATATATCTAAAACAAAACTCAATAACATCATCATATTCTAGCAAAATGATTTCGTGTTATTTTCTTATACAATATTTTTCCTTAAAAATTTAATGATGATGTCATTATTAATATTATCCTCCTCATCATATTTATTTTGATACATTAGAAAATAAAGTAGCTAGATTTATTACTCTACTTTTTTATAAGTTATTTATTAAAACTTCTCAGTTTCTTTCAATTATTACATATACATATAAAGATTCTTAAATGTTTATAAACTTGATGACCTGTGATTATTTGTATTCATTTAATAAAACAAAACATCAAAATTTATCGTATATGCAATTATGCATATAATAACATTGTATTTTTGCTAATTACATTCATAAAATTTCCTCATTTAATATTTTCTAATAAATGTTCTCATATTTTTATAATTTTTGATGAGTCAAGTATATATTTTACGCGTATTAACATTGAACCTTTTTCAAAAATTAGAAACTATAATATTTATAGTTCGTCTTGTATGAAGCAATATCATCATGAGTTGAGATCATATAATTAACTCATTTATATAATTGATCACTTTAAAATTGTAAGTGATCAATTTAACACGCTAAATCTAAATAGGACAATCTTATAGAGATGATCTCACCATGAAACCATTCATTTATGAATTTGTGAAATATTTGATTATTTTTGGCAAATAATAGAATTTTAATAAAATTTCATCTTTGTTTGTTAACTTTCACCCTTTATACTCCCTTCGTTTCTTTTTATTTTTGTCATTTGCTTTTTGAACAGTTTTTAATGTAAATTTTAAATCTTAATATCTCTACATACATATAATACAAAATTATAAAAAATACACAATAAAAAATATAATTAAAACGAATGGAAATATTTTATCTTCTAAATATGTGTCAAAAACATTAATTAAATTTTTCTCTTCTTAAGATGGAATATTCCAAATAAAATAAATATTTTAAAAAAAAGGAGTTAACACTTTAAATAGTTATCTAAAATTTATGAAGTGTATGAATTCTATCATCCACAAAAAACCACGCACATAACCGAAGTCACACGACACATGATGAAACATTAGAACTTAAACCAATAAGCCCAGCTAGTTCCCACTTTCGAATATTTAAAGTCTTCAAAATTTAAGTAATTGACTTAAGTAAAATTAATGTAAATTAATATTTGACACGTTTTAATTTTAGTAAATATATCTTAAATACTTCCTCCGGCTACATTTTGATTATGTGTACTAGTAGGACCACGGGTGTTTATAATAACCCAGTCTGAAATATCCGATTCGGACTAATTATCGGTCGGTATCTGGTTTCTAGAACCGGATAAATTACCCGCTTTTTCACAAACCGCATAATCCGGATCAGGAACCCGGTTTCATTTTCTTAATAATTGTTCTTAAATATATCTTAAATACTTCCCCCGTTCTGAAATACTCGCTAACTTTGGATTGAATATTTTTAGAGAGTTAATATTTGAATTTAATTTTATAATTGTTGTTACTTAAACCAATGAACAATAATATTATTCTTACATTTTCTTAATTAATTTTTTATGACTAATTAAATTAATTATTTTTGGAGAGTTTGTATTTGAATTTTATATAAAAAAATATTTTAAGTAAAAATAGAGATAAACAAACGTATGGTTGAACGAAAAAAAGACAAAAACATAAAAATAAAAAATCTAACAAAATCGGGTATCCGGTCGGAACCGGATCGCACTTTTAGGTATCCAAAAATCGGATACCCGAATTTTCGATTCCAGGTCGACCCGGTATCCGATTTTGAACACCCCTACTGTGCACTATTCATTATTCAAGCTTAATTTATACTCCTTGTGTTCCCTATTGATGTTCCCATTGGGAATATTCAAGAGAATTAAGAAAAGTGAAATCTTTTAGATAGTGGAGATATAGTATTTTATTGAATAATAAATTTGATGGAGGAAAAGTGGGGACCACAAATATTAAAAAAGTATTCAAAGAAAGTTAGTGGAAAAAATATGAGGAACACAAGTAATTAAAAAATGTTTTTATGAATTTAGTGGGAAATTTGTGAGGACCATAAGGAATATAAAAATGTTAAGATAGAGTTAGTGGAAGATATGTGGGGACCATAATCATTATAAAAATATTAAAATGAGGATGGGTGAGGTTATTTTTGTCCAAAATTTGTGACATAAATGGAAAGATTTCTTATGAGAATAACAATTGAAACACCCCAAAATGGAAAGTGGGAACTTGTTTAAGGAACGGAGGGAGTACATACAACGAATGCGTAAGTAAAAATATAGTCAAGTGAGATCTTGTTTGAATCGTCTAATCGCATACTTTCGTAATATTAACTTCTTATAATTTTTTGATGCGTATAATTAATTATATAAATAAAAAAACTACACATTGAATTGTGTAAAAAGTCAAATATAGCAAATATAATACAACGAAGAAAGTACAATAGATTTTTTGGAAGTGTTAATATCTTGCACTTCAACGTGTTGATTGATATACATTAAGGTTCGTTTGTTATAGATTTTTTGGATCTAAGTGATAGAAATGTGTGGGCGCATCTCATTTTTGTGGTGATCAATTAGCATGTGCAGTTCATATAGGGTCATATTACTGAAGGAGCTCTAAAAATCCATTTTAAATTTATTTGATTTATTGTTTCAACTACCACAAACACATATATACTATTTTACACGAGAAAATCAAGTAATAAAGAGTAAAATATTATTAATGTAATCAATGGAAAGGGTCATATTAGTATTTTGATTTATTTTTTCTTTAAATTGTAAGGATTTATAACATAAATTTAGCACATGGACCCCAACATTTACTAGACAGTCGGAAATCATTTATTTTTGTTAACCATTATTCTTGTTTTATTTCCCCTCATTTATTAGAGTAACAAGAAGAAAGATAAATTACTTTACTATTTCTCTAACCATACTCATGCTTATTGCTTAACTATCAATAAGTTTTCAAAATTGGATACCGGATCGATTCTTATTAGGAAATTCGATATTTCAAAATTTCAGATAATAAAAACATGATCAGGTTCCGATCCCAAAAACATCGAAAATTCAAAATATCCGGTTTAATCTGGATCAGTTACCAGATATCCAATTTTTTAAAAAAATTGTGTTTCTTTAGAAATAAATATTTGAGCTTACTTTGTTTTTTCTTTAATCAAGCTTGGTTTTAATATTTGAACAAATCATTTTGGGAATATGGTTGAAGTTCTAAAATCTAAATTAATTAAGAACAAAATTAGTTCTGCAACTTATGTTATAGTTGGGAATTTTACATATTAGTAAATTCAACAAACTAAACAATATTTTTTAACAAAAAAATTTTAAAAAAACCCGAATAGGTGGTTTGCGAATATTCAAAATCAATTCCGATTGAAACCGAATATAAAATCTAAATTATCCAATTTTAAATTAATTTAAAATTAGATACCAGATAATTCGATGCAAACTTTTTGCACACTCTAATTAATTCATTTTCCTTTACTCAATCCTTTTCACTATTTTCTTCGTCCATGCCAAACAACCCATTTAATGTAGTTTGGTATAGATTTTTTGGACCTGGAGATAAAATATGATAATTTAAGTTAATCATTACCCTTATTTTGTTTCCCCTTATTTTTTTAACGTAATATGAAAACAATAAAATTTTAGGGGTGTTCGGTATGGAAATATAAAATCTAATGGAAAGGGAAATGATAAACAGGAGTAAGGGTAAAGGTATGAGTTGTAATTATATGTTGTTTGGTATGAAAAATTATAAGGGAAACACTTAATTGATCACTGTTAGAGAATTTGTTACTTGACATAAATGGGTGGTAACAAAGTAAGGGTATCCATTACCTTCAAGAAAGGGATTGAGTTAACCTAATATCATACCAAACAAAATATATGGAGTAAAGGTAATTGAATCCCCTACTTAGTATGAAAAAATTCATACCAAACACCTCCTTAGTGTTTCCTTCACCATATTAATGCTAGAAAATGAATAAATTTAACAATTATTCATATCATATCCTTTTCATAATTTGTGTCTACCAAAAATATGTTAGAGTATATAACATATTCTGGGGCCTCAACCATCAGCTTAAGCTTTTGGTTGAGGCCCTAGAATATGTTATATACTCTTTAAGCTGATGGTAGAGGCCCATGATATATTATATAAATTTAGCTAAATTTATTAATTTACAGGTTCCACAAGAGTTAAATAGCCAAGAAAATCCAAGGTTGATTAACAAAGGAAAGGTTTATATATCAATGACAAGCACATTTGAAGTGGTAAATGCATACAGGCAGCAATACAAAAAGGATTTCTTAGCATTTCTTAAATCACGTGCCGAAGAAATGATTTCAGGGGGTCGTATGGTTTTAACTTTAGTCGGTAGAAAGTCTAGGGATCCTACTACTATTTCTCAAGAAGATGCCTTTCCTTGGGAGTTCATTGCTCAAACTCTTGCAACTATGGTTTCCGAGGTTAGTTCATTAAAACCTTTTTTTACGGTTTATTTGGAAAAATTACCTAGAATATTTCAAATTATTCACGATTTTTCTACAATAATCGTATTCATTGATTAACTATGAATAACCTCAACTTTGAGAGGAATTTTCTAAAGTAAACCTGGTGATCGGATGAATAAGTTTTATTTTTTTAAAAAAAAAGATAATTTAAAAAAAAATGTTGAAAAACTGTTCATAAAAAATTTATGATTTTATTTATTATTCAGAATTTTTAATGTAAATTTTCAAAAATATTTTCTAATTTTGAATTAATATGTAATTTATTTTTTTGGTGAATTATCTACTATAGCAGGTCATCGAGTTACCCAAGCTTACTCTAGGAAAATACCCCTTAAAGTTGAGATTAATCATGGTTAATCGATGGATGAGATTATTGTAGGAAAATTATAAATAGTTTGGATTATTGTAGGTAATTTTTCATCATTTATATTATTAAATATTTCGATAGTATACACCTTTATAATAAAATAAATGTCCACATTTTAATTTTGTTATTTGGGCACCGTTACTGATTTAAGATTGTGCGTGTAATGAAGCAAGTAAATTCTCATAGAAAGTTTTAATTTTTAATAATCTGGAGTATATCTTCTGTTAAATTTCTGTGAATTTACTAAGGTTAAGTTTGAGAATAAGTATTTTTTTTAATTGCAAATTTCAATTATAAAATTATAATGAAAAATTTTAAAAATACACAAGGTTTGAAAATTCATTTTTAAATTATCAATTTTAACTATACGTTTAAAGCACTGATGAAATTGGCTCAAATCTTAATTTGATTATTTTAGAAAGCCTTAACAAATGAAATTATTTTAATGGGTAATAATTAATTACATGAAAATATTTACATAATTTAAAATTTAACTTTTTTTTAAAAAAAATTAGAGCTAAATTAGGTAACGTATCTATATAATTTATCATAGCACTTCTATATATCTAACCTAGAATATGATATGTTTCAAAAAAAAAAAAAACCTAGAATATGATACATTTAATTGCATGAAAAAAATGATATTTTCTATAAATAATTAAAATAAAAATTAGTATTTAATTTTTGCTTTAAAAAAGTCATATATTCGATAAATTTAATTACGATAATATAAACTTTCATTATTCTTTTAAGTCATATTTTTATATATTTTATATTATAAATTGCACGAATTTCTATATTAATAAAATTTATTCACAAAAACAATCTCTTAATATATTGTAATGTTTCCACCCGTTTTGTTTATTTTACTTATTTAGGGGCTAATAGAAGAAGAGAAATTGGACTCATTCAATGTACCATATTATGCACCGTGTGTTGAAGAAATAAAAGAATTAGTGGAAGAAGAATCATCATTTATTGGGTATCGTTTTGAAGCCGTTGAAGTTGAATGGGATGGAGGCAGCATGAATAATAACCTTAGCAACAATAATAATGAATTAATTATTTCAAATAATAATAATAATAATAATAATAATAATAATAATAATAATAATATAATTATGCCGCCAACAAAAGGAGAAAGAATAGCCAAGATACATAGGGCTATTGCTGAATCCATGCTACAACATCATTTTGGGGCTCAATTTATGGATCCATTTTTTCATAGGTATAGTAGGGTTTTGGATGATTACCTCACCAAGAACCCTAATTCTACACACATTTCTTTGGTCATTTCTTTGATCAAAAAATAAACTATTTCTGCAAAATTTCTCGTGGTAATACTGAGTTTTTGACTTTTTCACATAGTAGACAAACGTTTTCTTAATTAATGAATTAGCGTGGTGACATCGAGTTTTTAACTTTTACACACGGTGAACCAAAGATTATGTTGTTTGTTAAATTAACTACTCATTTCAAATAAATTTTCAAAAAAATTGTCTCATAAGTCATAAGGATGATTGCGATTTTTGTTTTCATGAAGGGTAATAATTACATAAATTTAACAAAAACTCTAACCTTTTGCCTACTAAATGGAAATGTTAGAAGCTTAAAGTCACCACTCAAATAAAAAAATAATGTTTGTTGAAAAGTCAAAAACTCAGAGTCACTACGTGATATTTTCCAGGCTATTTTAAGCTAGCTTGCGAGTTGTTGCCCTTTTTCCCTGGTTCGAAGTTCTAGTTAGTTGTAGTTGTATTTGGATTTTTATTGAAGATTGTCTAATTAAACTATTTTTCTTGAAAAATGAAATATGTATTATAATCGTTAAAATCATCATCATCTGATTTGCACTTTTTATATCACAAATTGTTGTATTAATTTTATATAAAATGTAACTATAGATATGTTAAAGTATATAACATATTCTGGGGCTTCAACCATCATCTTAAGCTTGTGGTTGAGGCCCCAAGATATGTTATATACTTTTAACATATTATGGGGCCTCAACCATCAGCTTAAGCTTGTGGTTGAGGCCCCAAGATATGTTATATACTTTAACAACATATATTTCAAGGCTCGAATTGTAGTTGAAAATTATGCAAAAAGTTAAATAATGTAACTAATATTATAAAACAAATAAAATATAGTTGATTAATGATTAATAAGACAAATTTAATAAGTTTGTTATGAAAACTAGTATATAAGATTAAAAGAGAAAATAATTTTATTGGATGAGAATAAAAGAGAATGGTGGGAACATTAGTCAAAAGTAAAATGAGTACAAAGTAACTGTGACAGCGCAAAATAAAAATTGCGTGCAAATTATACAAAACAAAGAGAATATATATAATGAGTGAATAAATATCTAATAAAATATGTTCTTTCTATCTAATTGTTATTAAATTGATACTCCCTTTGTTTCCTAATGTCTTTTCCGTTTAGAATATTCTATATTGAACAGGGAAATTTGATTAAGATTTTTTAGACATATATAGATGATAAAATATATTCATGTGAAATCTCGTTAAATTCGTTTTAATGTATATATTTTATTATATATTTTTTATATTTTTTTATAATGCATATTTAGAGATATTAAAACTTAAAATTTAATTTGAAAACTGTATAAATAAAAAGTAAAAGAGAAAAACAAATTAAAAAAGAGAATCATTTGCTAAAATAGAGTTAGAAAAAAAAGAAATTCTCACTTTGGTGTTGATTAATACTCCTAAATATTTCCCAAACTAGTGTTTTTGTAGGTAATGAAATTTACTAGTCTATATATTTTAAGTTTGGAACTCCAAACCTCTAGCTTTTCTTTTTTTCCAAAAACTGTCGTTAAATATCCGTTAGTAAATCAAGATTTAAAATAAAAATAAAAACAAAATCAAAAATATTTTGTCTTTAACATTGATCACGTGCAAATTTCCCTTCCCCAAACTCAATATTTCTGAAATTAGGGTTCGGAATTTTCTTTCCCAAAATTCCCTTCCCCTTTTTCTAGACCAAATCATATATTAGGGTTTTGAAATTTTTTCAAATTGCAGCTGCGATTCCAATTGAACTTCAGCTATTCCAAACTCATTATGATTCGTTAAATTCTTCCTTAGGTAAGTTATTCGAAATAAGGGTCACATGATTTTAATGGGAAAGAAGCAAGATGATGAAGAAGAAATGCAATTCATTCGAAATTAGGGTTCTATTTTGATGAGGATGGAAAAAGAAGGGAAATTGAAATGAGATTTATAGAGTCACGTGATTTTCATGTCGAATTTTGGATAGAGAACGTTATGAGGTAGTCTGACAATGTGATACCCGGATTTAGCTTGAAAAGGGATTGATAGACTACTCATATCAACTAGGTGCATCTTCTTTTCATGGGATCCATTTGCTAAGAACTCCACAGTTAAGCGTGCTTGATGGGAAGCAATCTTAGGATGGGTGACCTCCTGATAAGTTTTCCGAGTGCGCACGAGTGAGGCCAAAGTGTGCTAGAAAGACTTGTGTTGGTCTGTGGGGCCAGTCTACAGTCTCCATGAGTAGTCACCGGTGGTCCGTTGGGTCGGGGTGTTACAGACAAAATAAATAAAATTTTCTAGGTACTTTTTGACAAGAAAATTGTTCAAGATTGTTTTTGACAATAACAAGCTTTTCTAGGTAGTTTTTAATAATTTTCCCAAAATTTAATATTAATAATGTTTGCATTGAGACGAATCAAACAAGATTCCACTTGCTTATACTTTAATTTATAAATTACAAACTAATTTTATATTAAGAGTAATGGATGAATAGTGCATTATCTTGTAATGTAGGAAGTAATATGGAGCAAAGGAAGTATATGGATAAAATCTTTGTAATTTATTGATATAAGAACGAAGAGAGTATATCTTTTGACGTGAAGATAAAGTCCTTTTTGATTATTTATTCAAAAATAGAGTCCTTTGATTAAAAGGTACTAGTATAAAGTTAAGGTAACGGATCTTCTCGGTATTTTGCACAAGGCAGGGTCCGAGTGGGGGTTTTCTTTTTCTTGAAAGATGCTGACAAATCATATGGGTACCCCCATGGAGGGAGTAAAGAGAGATGCGCGCAGTCAAGAAACCCCTTAATTGATATCTACAACCAGTAGGGGTCGAATCTCAAACCTTTTGGTCCACATGCATATGCTCTATCCATTAAGCCACAAGCGCTTTTGGTACTAGTATACTGTGAACTTGCAACCCTCTCGTCTTCCTTGTATTTCGACATTCATCTTCTTCCTTCTACCTTCATTTTCCCATTTTTAACCTAAAAATTAGGAGAGAGAAAATCTTCTTTCACCTGAACATTTTCTAGACTTGGTAATCATTTTAGCCAATTAGTTTTTTTAGACTGAGAGTAGAATAGAGTTAAGTGAGAATCAAATTCATTTAATTGAGATAAAACTCTAATTATAACCCTATTCAATATGCTGTCGGAATTATTTTGTATATGAAAATTAGAGGTATTCTATGAAAAATGGAAAAAATGAAAAAAAGACAAAGAAATAATCAAGTAAAAAGATCTAGATTATGAGATAAAAAGGTAAAGTTTAATTGTAAATTAAGATATGAAAAATTACCGTGAATAATACAATCTTTTATTAATTTTCCTATAATAATACCAACTTAGTAGGATATTTTCCTATACCAACTTTAGTTTATTAATTAATATACCAATTTTATAATCATTTATAGTTTGATTTTTAACATGTCACGGAATTTTTAGGAAAACGCCCCTTTAAGTTAGTATTATTCATGGTTAATCAATACTTGGTAGTTGGTATTGTTGTAGGAAAATTAAAAAAAAAAATTGTATTATTCACAGTAATATTTCCATTAAGATAAGTATTAAAAGAATATTTAACCTCAATGCTAATGTAAAATTATAACAAAATAAAACAACAAACTATAATCTCTCATATTCATTATTAGTGTTTGATTCTATTCATCGATTACTCTTTATTTGTATTTTTTTTTAATTTATAAGTTAAAATATAGTCAAGTGGCTGGAATTCTTGTCAATGTAAAATTTATCAATTCAATTATTTATAATTTTAAATTATAAATAATTAGAGACATTTAGAATTAATATGTATATAAACAAACATGTAAAACTCAAATAAGAGGATTATGGAATAAGAGCTAGTAGCATCTATATACTATTATGAAAGAACAAAAACATAAATACAAATGATTGATAAAGCTACACCTCACTAACTAGATTTGAGATTATTTCACCACCACTTTATATTAGAACCACAACTTAACAAGTGAATTTATATTTCTTTGTCGATAACAATGACTTATCAATGGCTTTTTTTCCACGTTTCAATCATGACTTATGAAAGCATAACATCGTAAGGTTAAGGACATTACAACATAAATATATATTTAATGGTATATAATTAGTTATATGTTATTTGAATTATAATATGTGTGAACAAAAAATTATTTTAAATCAGCATGTGATATTTTCATTTCATTATCTTCCGGTGTTAAGAGCATTGTCTATGACAATAATGTCTTTTTTATTGGGTCACAAATCTCAATCTATGACCCTACCTTTTCATCAACAAGTGATATATGCTCAAAGGCATATATGGGGTGTTTGGTAATTGGATGTTGGTTGTTTTTTACTGGCTTTTTTAGTTGGTTTGTTTGAGTACTTGGAAATGTTAGTTATTTTGTCGGCTTTTAAGTTAGCTTAAAAAGCTAGCTATTTGTGGAGATGTTGAGTAAATTTAAGCATTGGCTGTTAGCTGTTT
>CM033455.1:19208104-19248475 GCA_019425755.1 Amaranthus cruentus
CTTTGCAACTGGGGAAAAGGTTTCAGAGTAGTCGATCCCATATGTCTGTGTGTACCCCTTCGTAACTAGACGAGCTTTGTATCTTTCAATTGTTCTATCAGCATGATACTTAATGGAGAACACCCACTTACAGCCGACAGTTTTCTTCCCTTTAGGCAAGGCACACTTTTCCCACGTATTGTTTTTATCTAGGGCTGCAATTTCATCCTCCATGGCTTTTCGTCACTTTGGATCTTAGAGAGCTTCATCGACATTCCGAGGGACTTTATTCGAGTAGAGTGAGGCTTTAAAGGCAACAACAGTTCTTGACATGTTCTCATTTTCACCCGGACTTACTGGATATCGAGACCGTTGTGCCTCGAACTCTGGATCATATCTCTTGGGTGGAACACCCCTAGTTCTCCTTGGAGGGAGCTCATATCTGCAGGTCTTATCAGTAGAGGAAGGCATAGTATTATCAACATCAATAGGAATATCACACATTGGCTCAGAAGTTACCTCTATCTCATCATGGGATGCCTCATACAGGTTTGGAGCAGTTTGAGGAGAAGGGAGTATTACAGCTTCAATAGCAACATCTACGGGATTACCTACTTGCTCTTTTGGGTCAAGATCTGTAACAATTGGATGTATTAACCAGCTTAAGTCATCACTTATGGTCTCCCCCTGAGGACGAAGCTGGGAGTAGTAGTATTGCTCCTCAAAGAAGTCACTATCCATCGTAGTGTAAAGTTTGTTTTGAAGGGGATGAAAGCACCTATACCCTTTTTGGTTTACCCCATAACCAATGAAAAGACATTTGACTGCTCTAGGTTCAACTTTATGGCGAGTATGTTGTGGAAGGTGAACATATACAACGCACCCGAACACACGAGGGGGTAAAGAATGAAGAGATGGGATGGAGATGTGGGTTTGGAGGGTCTCTAAGGGTGTTTGATAGTTGAGGATTTTTGTGGGAAGGCGATTAGTTAGGTATGTAGCAGTGGCTATGGCTTCAGGCTAGAAATAGGAAGGTACTTTGGCTTCAAACAGGAGAGCTCGAGTGATCTCGAGAAGGGTTTGGTTTTTCCGTTCAGCAACTCCATTTTGTTGTGGAGTATAGGGACAACTGGTTTGGTGGATTAGGCCACTTGTGGTCATAAAGTCCTTCATTTTTTGGTTTATATACTCTCCTCCATTATCAGACCGGAAGATTTGGGGTCGGGCTTGAAATTGGGTTAAGAGCATGTTATAAAAGTTTACAAACACATCAAAAACTTCAGATTTGGATTTCAGAAAATATACCCAACACATGCGAGTACAATCATCCACAAAAGAAACAAAATAAGATAATCCATGGTGATTAGATTCAGGAGGAAGAAGGGGTTGAGTCATAGTCGGACTCGGAAGGTAAGTCGACTGAGTCAAAGTCGTCATCGAAGCACAGCCGTTCTCTTCTCTCGTGCCTTGACGTTTTCAGACACAAATTGGTTTGGGTAAATCCGAGTACCGTTTTCGGTACAGTGAAGAAACCACCATTTTTGGTGGATCTTGCCGGTAAACATTTTGCAAAAATAAATACTCTTTTGGTGTTGAATCGTCTTGATTGCAACAACGGGTTGGATGATGAATAGCGAAATCTGATATCCATTTGTAGGTAAGTTATTTTGTAGATGATGAGAAACGAAAAAATTATCGTATCTAGATCGAAACCTTACGGCTTTGATACCATGATAAATATCATAAGCGGAAGTATAAAAAAGACAGATTAGGGTTTTAAGTGTTTGTTATGTATTAATCAATGAGTAAACAACCTATTTATACAAGATTAATAATTGAACTAATATGGAAATAAACTAATAATCAGCCTAGAATATTACAATTGCCTAATATAAAAGATCTCCTAAATATACACATATTCTATGAGATATTCTATTTCCTTCAGTAAACCCTAGAAAATTGTAAACTATGGAAGAAGCTTATAAAGCTCAAGACATACCAGTTTGTAGTTGTGAGCCTTTGTAATTGAAGATAGTAGTAGGACGTCAATTGCTTTTATGATTGATTTGGCCATATATATATATATATATATATATTATATATATATATATATATATATATATATATATATATATATATATAATGATATAATATATATATATATATATATATATATATATATATATATATAATATATACTATATATATATATATATATATATATATATATATGATATATATATATATATGTATATATATATAGATATATATATATATATATATGTATATATATATATATATATATATATATATATATATATATATATATATACATATATATATATATATATATACATATACATATACATATATACATATACATATACATATACATATACATATACATATACATATACATATACATATACATATACATATACATATATATATACATATAGGAGGGATCCAATGAGAAGGGGTATCAAAATGAGAAGGATAAGAAGGATTTTGAGCCATTGATATTGAGAAGATTTGACGGCTAATATTAATTGGGTTCGACCGATGAGAGTAGGTCAAAAGAATCGAGCGCCTCTTTCTTTCATCATGCTCTCTTTCTCTTTCTTCCATGAACAACAAATCTCTTTTGAAACCTTCTCTTCTTCAAAAATCAGTAAAAAAAAACCTCCATTTGTTCTTTTCACTAATCAATTCAAGACATTTTTCTTATCATTACTATTAATCAAGTGAGTTTTCTACTCATTTTTTGTTTTGATTTTCGATATGGTGCATTTTAGGGTTATTTTCGAATTGGGGAATACTAGTTTATATCACTCAATTTTATATTTTTCTTTACATTTAAGGTTTTCGATTTACATATACGGTATTTTGATTTTTTTGGGGCTTTTGAAAATCAAATTTGTTATTCGTTTTGTTAGACTACTTCTGGGTTTTAACTTGTGTGTTCTTCATCTTAATGCCATAATATCATGCTTTGGGGATAGAATTAGGGAAAAACTGATAGAAATCAGTATTCCTAATAAAAGATTACTATTTTCTTAAAGAAGGTTACTATATCCTCGGAAAAGATTACTATATAGTATATGATTTTTATAAGCTTATTAGCTCAATTTGGTCGAGCACTGTGTTTTTGTGTTTACATTGCACAGATGATGTGGGTTCAAATCCTACATAGCCTCTTACTTGTTCGGCTAAATCTGTGTACTCGAGAATATTGTGAAAAAATCAATTTAAAAGTATAATTTGCTTATGAATAACTAAAGAATGGTTAAGAAGTGAATATGGTGTAGATAGGTTTTAAAATTTTCCAGTTCTTGTGTTTTTTCTAGAAAGTAACAATGTTGTCCAGAAGAAAGTAACTATGTTGAAAAAGAAAGAAACTATGTTGGAAGAGAAAGTAACTATGATGTATTATGTGATATTATGAGAAAAAAATACAAAAAGATAAATATAAGAAGGCAATACAAATAATAGCCTATGTAGGATTTGAACCTACATCCTCCATAAAAAGAACAGAGTGCTCTACCAATTGAGCTAATAGGCTTAATGAGTCATAAGGAATCAATATCAAAAAAGAAAGTAACTATGTTTAAAAGAAATGTAACTATGTTGAAAAACAAAGTAACTATGACAAACAATGTAAATAATATGAGAAAAAGGTACAAAAAGAAAGAAATAAGTCATTATCAAAAAGAAAATCGAGTTACTGTGTGATAATCTAAGAACGCAGCTTCACAGAACCTAATTCCAAGAAAAAAACAGAGTAACAATGAAATTGAAAACTAAAACCTAAAAAAAAAATCGTTTGTAGCCTTGAACAATAAAACCTAAAATACCAAAAATGCATAATAAAACCTAAAATAAACACATACCAAAAGCCTTGAACGGAATTGAAGAACTTGAAGAACTGGAAGAAGATGGACGATCGCGAAATCTCCCAATAATAATCGAATGTAGCCTTGAACGGAAGAATTTGAAGAACTTAGAACAAACACTGAAGAAATTGAGTTAAACTTCGAAAATATACTGAAGAACTTGAGTTAATCTTCGGAAAATTCTGAAAGAGATGAAGTAATTAGGTCAATGGATTCTTGGTGAGAAGAAAAGAGTATGCAAAAGAGATGGGAGAGGAAGAGTACAATTCAGTTAATGAATTCTGAAGAGATACTGACACAAGCAAACCATTCAACTTCTTGAACCGGATTGAAAAAATTGAAGGTGAACCGCGTGCAAAATTAAACGCCTAAAATTACCTATTGAACCGCGTGCAATGATAAAATACATTCTGACCATTGATATAAAAATTCAACGGCTCAAAATCCTTCTCACCCTTCTCACTTTCACACCCCTTCTCATTTGATCCTAAATCTATATATATATATATATATTTTTGAGCCCTTTCTAACTCTGGGCCTAAGGCAAATGTCTACTTTGCCTATGGTCAGGAACGGCCCTGCCCTCGAATACCATTTATTGCCAATTAACCCTACTTTATCTGTTTCTAAATCCTTCTACAGTCTTTAAGAAAACCCTTCACCTACAAAAAAAAAAGGGATTTGTGATGAGGTAAGAACACCTCCAATAGCTACCAATTACACAAATTGATAACACACAAATAGCGGAAATAACCCGGACAAATTAATTCACCAAAACACCAATTCAACACACTCAAATATCACCAATAAACCACAATAACATCAACAATCAAACAAGATAAAAGCAAGTAATAAACAAGGGCAAAGACACAAGATTTTTACGTGGAAAACCTCTTCGGTGTGAAGAGTAAAAACCACGGGACTTTAGGAGTCCACCCAAACTTCTCTTATTATGATGAAAAGGAGGTTACACAAACCAATCCAAAGTTCTCCAAAGGGTCTTCAAATTACCCAAGAACAAACAACCATAATAATCAACAATTGAGAAACAAAGAGGATAGAAATCACCAAAACAACAGCTTCTGTCCAGAAGCAATAACCAACGAAACAAAGCTCAAAACGACGATCCAACCATCCAAAATGAATCCCTATGTGTCCCCAACAAGCTGGTAAAGTTATAGGACGATCCAACGGTTGAAACTCTGGGAAATGGCAATTTCGTGGAGGCTGCCAGGGGGTATACGGGAATATGACATTCACTTTGTGTTTCTCTCTTTTCTCACTTTCAAAAAAGGGGATATAAGTCTTATGATAGAAGACCAAAGTATAAAAACCCTAAGCTTCTCATGGAAGCTAAACACTTGACCCCACATGGGTTGAAAATAAGAGGATATATATCCTTAACATAAAATGGGTTTCTCCACATAGGAAGGGACCCAAAAACCCAACAATTTGTACCAAGGATAAACAAATTATGGAGAACCAACTAATTAACTAGTTTATTAAATGCTACTGTGTGGCTGAATATTTGAATGTAGAGATGGTCATGGGTCCAGATTTCTATTGTACTCGCTCTGAACCCGGTCCTTTACTAAAGGTATGGGTTTTATTTTTTAAGACATATCGAATCCTGGTCAGATCTAGATCTAAAAAATAATTGACGGGTCAGGGTTCGAGTTCGAGGGTTTAGACCCAAACCTGGACCCATACCCAACCTCTAGATCCGGACCGTAGACCCACCCCTCAGACCCAGACTCGGATTCTGTAAAAATTAAATATTCTAATCTAAATGATGTTGGGCAAAGTAGGAAATTAATCGACCTGCACCAAGTTCTATAGACGGTGCACAAGATGATGATGAGTTGGATGTCCTTTATTGGTGGAAAGTAAATACAAGGTATCGGACTTTGCAAAAGATTGCGAGAGATATTCTTGTCATCCTTGTTTCTTCAGTTGCTTTAGAAAGTGCTTTTAATTAGTATCGGAGGGAGAGTTATTAGTCCTCACTATTCAAGACTTCATTTGCTAACTGTAGAAGCATTAATGTGTTTGCAAAATTGGATGATGGAAGACATAAAAGATAAAAGTCTAACTTTATTGATATAGTATTGTTTTTGTTTTTGGTTGGTGATCTTAATTTGTTTGTGTTTTTAAAATCTCTTTCTAAGGTTCTTCGGAAAATGCTTATGCTTGCTCCACAATAATTGATGATTCGGATGTTGATCAAGAACAACAAACGGATGCAATTCAACTAGTATGTTTTAGCTTTTAATGGTTTTATTTTGTTTTATTTTTTCTTTACTGGAAAACTAACTTCTTATAATTGGTTGATGTTTCTTTTATGATCTTGATGAAGTTGATGAAGATTGATCAAAATTAATCTAATGTTATGGAGTTTTCATTATGCATTAGAATTTCATGGACTCGAACTAGTGTTTGTAATAGAATTCAAGCTTATATGGATTACGCTATGCAGCTATGGATGTTAATTAGTATTAAATATATGTAAAATAAGATAATAAGTCTCTAACAAAAAATACGAAAAAGACTTACAGAAGGCTCAGTTTTGACAAATTAAAAAGACTTTTTTTAGACCCATTCTGAGGGTTTGAAGTTAGGTCTAAATCTGAAAATTTTGGACCCTTAAGATTCAAATCCGAGGCAGAATCTATAAAAAATAAAAGGGTTTGAGTCTAAATCTGACGTGACACCTGACCATCCCAATTAAATTCAATGCTGAAGGAGTTACCTAATACCTATATTGTTCCGAATTGGCAAAAAGGTTTATTTCCAACTCATACTAAGAAAAGAAAATGATTTATGAATGCTTATAATGACAAAGAATATTTATAAAAAGAAAAATCGCAAAAGATACCATGCATTAATATCTGCATTACACATCAAGTAATTCATAAATTCTTAAATGTCATGTTCTTATCGTAAGTGTAACACTCGAATTTCCTCCCTTCCTTCACGATTTTGGTTTCGTGTAAAGGGTTGAAAATTTAGGGGTGAAAATGCGGGTGTTACAGTAAGACTATCACTGTTAGGCTGTTCATAGACATTTAATGTGTGTAAGTGATCACTTACAATTTCAAAGTGATTAATTTGATTTATTGGAGATAATTTGATTTCTTGGTCTTCCAAGCGATAACCTACCTTTTCTCGTAACAGCTGAGCCTAAATATCGAGGCTTAGTGCGTTCAAATGTCGTGTTCAATACTTGTTGAATACGTAATTTACTTCTTGAGTTGCAGTGTCCTATCTAAAAAGCTACCCTCGTTTTCCTATCCAAAAAGCTACCCTGACTTATTGTGACAATGTGAATGTTATAAGGAACGGAGGGAGTATTTTGTAACCATATATACCATGATCAATACAAAGGTTTCTTAGGGATTACATTCTATCACTTTCCTTTTTGATATTCTGAGCACTTTCACTTGTGACGACGAATTATGTTTCACCACCAACAAAATTAATTTAAATTATTTATTGAATGGTTTTTTTTATAGATAATTCATTTTTAAAATCTATCTTCGATGCTGCTATTATCACTTTACATCTTTTTCAACGTAATCATAGTTTATTTATTTTAGGAAAAATTACCTAAAATAATTCAATCTATTTATGATTTTCCAACAATAATCTCAACTATTAATTAACTATGAATAATTATAACTTTAAGGGATATTTTCGTAGAGTAAACCCGGTAACCAGATGACTTGCTATAGCAAGTTTTATTTTTTTTTAAAAAAGATAAATTAAAATAAAAGTCAAAAAAATATTAAAAAAATATTTAAAATAATTTTATGATTTTTTTATTATTTAGAAATTTTTATGTAAATTTTCAATTTTTTCTCTAATATTAAATTAATTTTTAGTTTATTGTTTTGATGAATTACCTACTATAGAATGTCATCGGGTTACCCAAGTTTACTCTAGGCAAATACCCCATAAAGTTGGAATTATTCATGGTTAATCAATAGGTGATATTGTTGTAGGAAAATCATAAAAAGATTGGATTATTCTAAAGATTTAGATTTTATTAATGTGTAGTTATCCTATAATTGAAAAAGAAGCATATATGATAGTTATATACATTTTTATAATCTTATAGTTTTTGAATATTCTTTAATACTTAAATTGTTTTCAAATTAAATTAATTAAATAAATCTATTGTATTACTAAAGGATCATACAATTATATAAAAGAGTTGCTAAATGACAAATGTCATGTTTATAGCACTCTTGCCAAATGGCAAAGTATGGTAGGTGTTGTGCTTATGTGGCATTAAGTGTACAACTAGAATTTAAAATCTCCATAAAATTAAACAAAAATATTATTACCATATTAAAGATCATTTATGACAATTAAGTCCTTATAATAAGTTGTTTTAGTAAAGTTTTCGAAAATGATATAATTATAATATTATGCATCTCTATTATTTTAGGTATATTTTTAAAAATTAATAGCAGGTTAATTAGTTATGAATTACTCTTGATTTTATATTGTAAAAAATTAAATAAAAAACTAAAACTAATGCTTTTCTAACATGTCAATATTTAAAAATTTGTGCATTGCACTAGTTGGTATACTAGTTGAATATAAAATGAAACCCTCTTACCTCACCTTACCATATGTCTAAAACTTTGCAAGTTAATAGACATAGATTATCTAAACTTTCCTAAATTAAAAAATTAAAACCCTATTATATATATTACCATCCTATATTTAATTCATATCCCATTCATTTGTAAGAAAATTGATCCTAATCCAATAATTTCACCAAAGCAAAAATAATAATAAAAAATGAAGCAATGGGGATTTATTATGGTGATTTTTCTACTAAAAGTAAAAGAAAATTGGGTGAGAGCAGAAGATGAATTTATTACAAGAAATGGAGTGAAATTATGGTTAAATGGGATCCCATTTTATGGAAATGGGTTTAATGCATACTGGTTAATGTATGAAGCTTCTTTTGAATCTGAAAGGCACAAAGTCTCAACTACCTTTGAAGAAGCAAATAAAAATGGCCTCACAATTGCAAGATCTTGGGCTTTCAGTGATGGTGGTTCTAGACCTCTTCAATCTTCCCCTGGCTCTTATAATGACCAAATGTTCCAAGTAAATTACATTTTTCTTTTTTTATTTATCTTATGCATAATTTATTTTTATGGAGTCATATGAAAGCCAGATAGTCCAGTTAAAAGCCATTTACACTGTGTTTGAATAGAGTAAAATAATAAGAAAGAAAGGGGAAAGTTTAGAAGGATGAAAAATCCCTCAATTGGATTAAAAAAAGGAAAAATTACCTAGAAATTGTATTTTTAACAAAATGTATTTTTATTTTTCCTCAAAATCCCTCTCTTCCAAATCTTTCTCTTTCTTTTTTTAGAAGAAATTACCTAGGAAAATGCCCCTTAGAGTTGAGATTATTCATGGTTAATCAATAAGTGAGATTATTGTAGAAAAAACATAAATAATTTGGATTATTCAAGGTAATTTCTTAAAAAAAGAAAGAGAAAAATTTGAAAGAGAGGGATTTTGAGGAAAAATAAAAATAAATTTTGTTAAAAATATAATTTCTTTTAAAATGGAAAGATTTTTGAGGAAAACATCATTTTCTTTCCTTTTCTCTTTCTTTTTCTTCTAAACAAACAAGGTTGTACTCTCCCTTCTTATCTCTTTTCTTTCTTTTCCTTCAGAGTCGGCTCTACCGCATGAGTGGCATGGTCAATGGCTTAGAGCCCCGTTAATTTAAGAGCCTAATAAAATTAATACTCTTTCTGAACCAATTTAGTTGTCTCATTTGCTTGGGCACGGTTATTAAGAGTGGTGTGTGTGAGGTTTATTAAAAAGGTGGTAGTTGGGGTATTATTATTTATTATTGATTAAATTAATTTTGAAGGTGGTAGTTAGAGTATTGTAAGTAGTAAAAGTGGAGGTATTTTGGTCTTTACTTGTGTGAACATGGGGTATTTAGGTAAAAAAAATTAACAAAAAAAGGAAATGTGACAATTGATATGAATTTGTCAAATAAGGAAATGTGACAACTAAATTGTTTCGGATAGAGTATATCTTATTTTCAAATTAAAATTTGAAAATATAAGATTTTTAGTTTTTGGTTATTAACTACTATTTGATTTTTTTCATTGATAATTATTCCATTTAGGTAACTAGTTCTATTATTCCTATCAAAAAGTAGTAATACTCTCTCCAATTCAGCACTAACGTTTCATTTACTTTTTGGACACTATTTATCTCTTACGCTTAATTTGTATTTTATTACTAATTTATAAGTTAAAATATAGTCGTGTGGGATCTTATTTGATTCGTCTCAATGCAAGGATTATTTATATCAACTTTTCATAATTTTTAATTATGCACAATTTGAGATATTAATGATTGAATAAGTGCATTGGATATAATGCATAAAGTAAATGGGACTTTAGTGATGAATTGGAGTGAGTATTATTTTGTTGTATTTTCTTCTACAGTCAGATCAATTAAACAAATAAATACTTTATTTAATTAAAATAAAATAGTAATTATTATTGTCACTTAAAAAATAACATACATACTTAAAAAGCTCATATTTACTTTTTTTTTTTAACTGAATCATTAAAAGTTCGGAAACGACCCAGTTTCCCTTCCTCTCTTCCCCTTCCTTTCCTTTATTTTTTCTCCTAATTTACTATTAAAATATAGTGTTATATTTAATAACGTTAGAGTAAAAATAGAACTTTAGTGTTGATGATT
Source organism: Amaranthus cruentus (assembly GCA_019425755.1). Lineage (NCBI taxonomy): Eukaryota > Viridiplantae > Streptophyta > Magnoliopsida > Caryophyllales > Amaranthaceae > Amaranthus > Amaranthus cruentus. Next base: position 19,218,736 of record CM033455.1, read on the forward strand.
TAATTATCAGGTGCTCTCTTGAGAGACCATCTTTTGTAGAGACGACTCTCAAAAGTCCAGCCTAAATCTATATTTAGAGTTGTAACAATATATATTTAGAATTGGATTGAGATTTTGAAAGCTGTCTTTACAAAATACGGTCTTGAAGTAAGAATTTGTGTTTAATTATTTGTTTTGTTTTGGGAATGAAGGGTTTAGATTTTGTGATATATGAGGCAAAGAAGTATGGGATAAAGCTGGTATTAAGCTTGGTGAATAATTATGAAGATTATGGTGGGAAGAAACAATATGTGGAGTGGGCTAAAACTCAAGGACAATCTATTTCATCTGAGGATGATTTCTACACAAATCCTGTTGTTAAGGGATTCTACAAAAATCATATTAAGGTAAAATAAATTCTAATTAATGAGCGGTAAGATTATTTTTAGTCGTATTAGTATAATATTCGCCACAAAAGTAATAATGTGATTATTCAAATGTTGTGCAGAGAGTATTAACTAGAGTTAATAGTATAACAGGAGTTGCATACAAAGATGATACAACAATTATGGCTTGGGAACTTATGAATGAACCCAGATGCCCTTCAGATTTATCTGGAAAAACTCTTCAGGTTACTTATTCATCCTCTCTTTGCCCAATTTCATTTCCTACCAATTTTTCATTTTATTTTTACAAATGTTCACTAGGTTAGGATGATTTATTTCATATCGATGAATTAAAAATGGTGTTCGCATTTTATAAGCCATTAGTGACTTTCTAGTATTGTCATATGATTTTTGGGATGGTTTTTCCTTGGCTTATAGAGTGCGTGAACTTCGTGTTTTCCTGATAATATTCTAGCGTTCACAATAAGTCCAACCTAATAATTTAACATGGTGCTAGAAGTCAACATGACAAGAGGTTTACATCTACACTTCTAGCTCAAATGGCTTTCGTGTGATGTTGGTTGAGATCCCAAATTATTATGTTATATACTCTAACACACTTCTTGCCCGGTGAGAAAAATTTGACCAAGATTTTTGAGAGATACATAGAAAGTTAGATACGTTGGTGTGAAATTTCAATAGATTCGTCTTATATATCTTTTACCATATATATTTTTTATGATGCGTAACTAGAGATATTAAAGTTGAAAAAATGTTTTGAAATCTATGCAAAAAGTAAACGAGAAAAAAAAAAAGCGAGTAAACTTAGTCCAACTGATTTCTAATGATTTTAGTAAACGACTCCGTTCTTTAAATTTGCTTTTTTTTTTTAAAAAGGATTATTTTAGTCATTTTATTTAATTTTTTGTGCAAATTCTTATAGAAAATGTGAAAGTACTCTTATTCTTATAATAGAAACAAAATAAATTCTCTTCTTTTCACATTTTCTGATGCCTTATTTTCAGGTCTAAAATCATGCTTTTATTTATGTTGGTTGGGATGTTACATAAATAAATCAAACCAGATTTCATGTTAATTTATTTATGTACCATAAATCAAAATCTTGTGGCGTACGACTTATAGTAAACTCGTGTTTAATCAACATAAATTATGGTATAAATGACCTTTTTTTTTAATAATGGTATAAATGGCTTAAGTTTAATGAAATATGAAAAAAGTAAGAAAAACAATAATAAAATTTCTTTCTTTTATTAAAAACAAGTACACCCATATTTTTTAACTTTTAAATAAGAAAAGTTTAAGAAGTAAAAATTTGCATGAGAATTATCTCTTATCTTAGTTAGAGAACAAATATCACTTTTTAAAAAAAGTCATCAGTAATTCTCACATAATTTTTTCTTTCCTCGGTCTACATTATAATAAACAATTTGCATTGGATAAAAACAAAATCAACCATAAAGATGAAATAGTTGAATAGCAATGTGTATTTTTAAAAATTGAAATGATTGAGAAATACTCGCTTGATCCGTTTAATTACACCTCTTTTCATTTTAGGTTGTCTCACTTATTTTGCACTCTTTTTTATTATGGCAATGACCCCATTATATTTCTTTAAATCTAATCAACAAACTTATTTTCTCTATTCATTATAGCTATTAATTTCGATCATTTACTTGTTTTTTTTGTCTTATTTACCAACTAAATTTCAATTTTCACTAAATTTCATCCAAAATAAGATAGATGTATTCTCATAGGGACGGAGGGAGTAATCTGCAACCATTATTGTTCAAAATGAGTAATCTGCAACCATTATTGTTCAAAATGAGGATATTTAAGTAAAAAATTATTTATCAGAACCATAAATGACTTCATGGTCTTCTTTTCACCGCTTGGATGTTAGTTATAATATAAAAAGTAGTATTAAAAAGTTAGTGTAATTTGAATGGAAAAATCTTTTGATTAATTAGTTTGATGATCTTGGTTGTTATTGATCAATCATCTTATTTTCTTTATTTTTGGCTTTTTTGGAAAATCTCATTTTCTTATAAATATTATCTAATGTATTACTATTTGAAATATAATGTTACGTGGTAACCAAAATTTATGAAAAAAACTTTTTTACAATTAACGTTTAATTGCGATAGGAAAAATTATCGTGAATAATACAATCTTTCGTTAATTTCCCTATAATAATACGAAGTTTTAATTACCCATGAATAATACAAACTTTGAGGGGTTTTTACCTAGAATAATACCAATTTTAGTTTATTAAACTAATTTACAAAATGTTTTTGTCATATAATCTCTTATAGTTTGATTTTTAACATTTTAAGTATGTTCTAGAGAAACATTCTCTTAAAGCGGTATTATTCATAGTCAATCAAAAATTAGTATTATTATAGAAAAATAATTAAAAAAATTGTATTATTTATAATAATTTTTTCTACAAAATATTAATCTCATTTCTAGTACTTCATTTGTTACCAACAATTAAAGAGCCTATGATTGTACTTGTATTTATTGAGAAGGTTCACATGCATAGACTCATAAGCTAGTGTTAGACATCCATTATTTTTAGTCTTTTTGTGAGGCATGAAACCTATGATTCTCCAACCGTTCAAACTACGGAAAAGCTGACATCATAAGCCTGTTACACTGACACATCATTGGTAGTAGGGAGTTGTTAAAAAACGCCACCCTTTTTATAATAACGCCACCTCTATATAATAATAATTTACTTTATTGAAAAATTATAATAAATCGGACCCCTTATTAAAATTTTAAAAAAAAAAAAAAAATCGTACTAAAGGGACCACTCGCACGTTTTAGGTCTGGTGACCATGGTAGCACTGACCTAAAAAGTGCGAGGGTTACCATGGCCAACCTACGTAAAATGTGCGAGGGTTACCATGGCCAACCTACCTAAATTGCGCGAGGTTACCATGGTCAACCAACCTAAAATGCGCGAGGGTACCATGGTTGGACTGACCTAAACTGCGCGAGTGTACCATGGTTGGACTGACCTAATTTGTGCGAGTGGTAATTTATTTTTTTTTTTTAATTTTTATATTTGTTAAAATTAATAATTGTTATTATTATTATTATTTTATTATATTAATTTTGTTATAATTAATTAAATTATTATAAACAATATAAAATAATTAAACATTAAGAACTAAAATAACATAAATACATTTAAATAAAATAACTACAATCTAATTAAACAATAATCAATAATAATAAAATATTAACAACAATTATTAATAATAATAAACAAATAAAAAAATTCAAAAAAAATACAAAAAGGAAGTACCTACAATTTAATTAAATAATAATTAATTAAAATAAATAACTAAACTTAATATTAACATTAACATTAACATTACTAAACACAATTATTATTAAATTAATATAAATAATAAATTTATTTTAATTACTAACTTTTAAAAAAATATAAAATAATAATAATAATCACAAATTAATAAATCATTTAATAATAATAATCACAAATTACAAAATATAAAATACTAATAATAATAACAATAATCAATAAGTATAAAATATTAACAATAATTATTAATAATAATAAATGAACAAAAAAAAATAAAAAAAAATAAAAAAAAAGGCAAGTACCCACTCGCACAAACCATGTCACTTCACCATGGTAGTACTCGCAGGTTTTAGGTATGGTGCACCATGGCACCCTCGCACAAAACAGATCTGGGCACCATGGTGCACTCGCACGTTTTGTGCGAGTGAACCATGGTGCCCAGACCTGTTTTGTGCGAGGGTGCCATGGTTCACCCTACCTGTTTTGTGCGAGTGAGGCGTTTCATTTTTTTTTTATTTTTTTTTAATTTTTTTTTTTTGAATTTAAAACGAGTTTAATTTAGAAAATACCTCGGTTTACGGTAATGATTCGAATGTCGATCCTCTAGCAAGTAAAATTTTTTGTATGATTTTAGTGAGTTTTAGAGTGATAAAAGTGTTATGGAGTGAGTTCGAAGTGTTTTAGAGTAGTTTTAAGTCCAAGGGCATTTTCGTCATTTTATATTTTAATTTAAAATAGGGGTGGCGTTAAAATGAAAAGGGTGGCGTTTTTTAAAGATTGGGTTTTTTTTTTCACGTAGTTCAATATACTAAAATATTTATAATTATGTATAATATAAAATTATAAAAATTTGATATGATTAATCTCTACGTCGAGACGAATTAAGATTTCATTTGACTATATTTTAATTTATAGATTACTTATTAATCACAAATTAAGGGAAATAAGTGAATAATGCTTATTTTTCGTATGTTGTGACTATATTGAAACGGAGGAAGTATTAGATAGTAATAACACAAAATTATTTTTGAAAATTTACAATACAAAATCGTTTTCGTTACCATCATATACTACCAGTGATCAAATTAGCCGCATATGTTATGACTCACGTATCTAAAATATATTTTTTGAATAGGATGTAGGAATCAAATCCAAAATCTTTTTAAAACTAAGACAAAACCTAATTCTCATGGACGTATTATTACTTATTTAGTTGTTGGTAACTATAAATTCAATTACATGATGCTTACGAATTATAATCACCTTTTTAATCACTTTTGTGCAATAAAAAATCACTAATTTTATTCATGATCTCTTGTCATAGTCTGATAGACTCATATTGTACATAATAGTTTCTCTTTTTCTCATATATACTTAATTATTGTAGAGATTAACTTTTTAAAATTGAAAGTAATTAAAAATCTGTACAATACAGGTGTGGATTACTGAAATGGCTTCCTACTTGAAATCCATAGATACAAACCACCTTGTAGAAGTTGGACTAGAAGGCTTTTATGGAGATGACAAGAAACAATATAATCCAAATAATATCCAACAAGGAACTGACTTCATTGCCAATAATCAGATTCCTGATATCGATTTTGCTACCGTTCACTCTTACCCTGATCAATGGTAAATTTCTTCATAATAATTTGTAAATTACTACCCAAAAGTTTAGAATTTTTGTGAATTACAACTTTAATGTTTATGTTTTGCGAATTACAGACATCAAAGTATCAAAATTTACAACGTGAGATCAAATCACATAATTCCGACCATTTTAATGGTCGCAATTTTAGTTTAAGTGGTCATAGTTCTATAATTTGGACCAAACGCTGTAGAGTTTGATACTTTGATAGCTGTAATTCAAAAAAAAAAATAAAAATTAAAGCTATAATAAGTCTTAAACTTTAAGATCATAATTCACAAACTATTCATTTCTTTATATTCGATGTCTAACTGTCAAAACAGTACTCCCTCTATCCTCTTAAGTTTGCTACAAATATAATCTTGGTTTACTCCACTATCTAAAGTCTATTACACGGAGCGCCTTAGAAAATAAAGTTTACCTTCTACAGGCTTAATGGTTCAACTGGTGAAGCACAACTAACCTTCCACCAACAATGGGTGCAACAACACATTTTGGATTCACAAAACATCCTTAAGAAGCCAGTCATATTTGCAGAGTTTGGAAAATCATACAAAAACTCAGGCTACTCGTCGTCTGACAGAGATCAGCTCTACAATATAACTTACTCTTCCATCTATTCATCGGCTAGCCAAGGAGGGCCTGCCGCTGGTGGGCTGTTCTGGCAGTTATTAACCGATGGACTCGACAATTTCCGAGATGGGTACGAGATACTTCTAAGTGAAGCATCTTCCATTGCTGGAATAATTTCTGAACAGTCACAGAAACTTTCCAGCCTAAAGGGAAGAATTAGTATTATAAGTGAAAGTATGTAGGAAAAAATATACCCCATTAGCTTCTCGAACTATTATTATGATATAATCTATACACACACGAGGGAACTCGTGGCTTATGTAACTGGAAAGCTAAACATGCATAATTTAGTTCATCTCGACAAGTTTGAGTAGCTAAATCTAGATTATTAATCCGTCTTGTATGGTTGCGTTCTTCAATATGATGGTTATGCCTGACCTGATGTAGAAGCCTTCGTTTGGTCTGTCCGCTTCTTCAACACCCTGGAAAATAGTAGTATTAGTATGTGAATACAGTATCGTATGCGGGTCTATTTGATGCACTTGCATTTTTTAGTCGCCTTCTCTTAACGTTTCTCCATCCAAACCCGGATTTTCATTTTTTTCCCATCAATTTCAATGCCAGAGGTCGAGTACACAACTAATAGGGAATGGAGGGATTATATTCAGAAGCTAAGAGAGTGGTTGAGAAACTTACATCCGTGTTTGCAATTACCACATCTTTTCCAATTTTAGCATTCTTGTCGATTATGCAGTTCCTATACAAATGTGTAGTGTAGATTTGGTTAGAAGAAAGAATTCGTCTTCGTCTATGCTCTGTTCTTTACGTGTCAAGCATACACAACTGCACATGGAATCAAGAGACGATGAGAAATTACCTAATTTTTGTGTTTCGTCCAACACCAATAGGAACCTTCCCATCTGCAAGCAGAGAAGCGATTTCGGATTCTGTTTGATAATAATCAGCACCCATCATCATAGTGTCCTGCAAAACCAAACATGAAGAGTTTTTAGACCTTACTCGGATATAGCAAGAAAGAAGAAGCTGGTGCATTTCTATTAGGTTGTGTTTAGGAACAGGTTATTCATTTTAAATTGTTTCAACTATAACTATCGAATCATAAATGAAGAATTTGTTAATGACTAGGTTTTGAAAGTTATTCTCAAATTCTCATCTTTAAGTAAATTGATTTCCAAATGGAATCATCGTTCCCAAACATAGCATTAAGTGATGGTATTCTAGTTTCTAGAGGATGTTTGTTGAACCAATAAGAAAACAAACCTGAAACTCGACTCCGGACTCCAATCTTGAGCGAACTCCAACGATGGAGTGTTGGATGACGCTATCATGAATGAAACAACCATGGGATACTATGGAATCGACAATCTAGCAAGAAAAAAAGTCGGTATGGCGGGAGATAGCCACAAAATAAAACAGGGAAATAGTACGGGAACTAGACTAATTTATACCTTGCATCTGTCAACCTTTGTAGGGGGCAGAAATCTGGCAGATGTATAAAAAGGTGTCTTTGGGTCATAAAATTCAAATTTAGGAGGCTGCATTGCAAAAAAATATCAAGTTCAACAAATGATCGACTCTATTTAATTGATATCATTATACGGGTAAAGACTTACTTTCTTCTCACTCTTATTACTAAATAAAGTGTTCGTACCATCTTTCAAAACGGCCTTGTCACAATTAAGAATGCAATGCAAGAAAACAAACCTGTGCTGTAAGTGCCAAATTGGCGTCAAAGAAAGATTTTATGGTCCCAATATCCTCCCAGTAGTCATTGAATAAATACGCCTGCAAGTAGTTAGCGACTTACGTCAATTACATCTCAAAATCAGTATGCAGTTGTTCGGGTCTAGGAATTTCTAAAACGGTAGCCGGCCCCAATCTTTTGGGATTATGGCTCTAATATTGTTGTTGTAAGATGCAATGTTTATAGAAAGAGAAGGATTTGAATCTAAAATCCCGTTTACCTGAACATTGTAATCTCCTACAGCCGACGGAATAATCTCAGACCCAAAATCATTGCTCGAGGGGTATTTTCTATTGAGAAGCTCCTTCAGTACATCGGTTCGAAAAACATACACACCCATTGATGCAATATACGGGTTTGCCCTGGCTTCTATGTCGGAGAGCCCAAGAACCGTTGTATCTACTTGCTACCATAAGAGAACGGAAACAACCATCATCATTGGGATAAATCAAAAATAATAAAAAAAAAAAAACCTTAAACATAAAGAGAGTATACTAACAAATGATATCATTCAATACGAAAGGAAGTAATTTGTGTACCATTGCTTTAAGATCAGTGCCCTTGGGTTTTTCGGCAAATTGGACTATCTGCCCAGTGTGATCAATCTTCATCAACCCATAGTCTGATGCTCGGCTGTAGATGAGACAACTTTGACATTTACACCAATATAATTTAAAATACGCTGCACATGATTACTATGGAGTAGACTGTTGGAAAATAACCTACATGTGATCTCACATCGAAAAATAAGAGAGAGGTTGACAAACATATACTTCCTCCGTTCCATTATACTTGCTACATTTGACTTTTTACGCAATCTAATGTGTTATTTTGTTGAATTATACACATTTAAAATTATAAAAAGTTAATATCATGAAAGTATGTCATTAGACGATTCAAACTAGATCTTACTTGACTATATTTTTACTTACACATTAGCCGCAGTATATTAAATAAGCTTGAACAATGAATAGTGCCCATAATCGAAATGTAGTAATTTTTCAGGACGGAGAAAGCATACTTGATGGGCTACTCCTAATACCAAGCAGTTTTAGAATGGAACCTTGTCGGGTTTGTGTCTAGTCAACTATCCTAACGTGTGGGTCTTGTGTACAAGCCCAAATTAATGATCACCTCTTTACTTTAGTATATTAGAAATCTTTACAAGTGTATAACTTAAATGAAGAATAGTACTGAATGCAAACCTGTCATCCATGGGTATACATGAAACTGTAATATCAGCATTGGTGTCAATATGCTTCTGTTAGAATAAAAAAAACCATGTATTAAAAACTTTTCAATCCAACTTTCGAGCATACGCTATATAGGCATAATGGTTTATGAAATGATTACCTGCACAAAATTCATGTAATCCATTCGGTAAAGATGATCACCAGATAAAATAACAATATGCTCGACATCCATGGTCTTGGAATCCTGCACAAATCATCACAGACCTCCGTTCTAACAAGCCCGGAAATGTTCTAATCACCTATAGATGTAATTTACGAGGCTTAATCACATACATCAAATACCCAGAAAAACTGTCTCACTGCGTCAGCAGTGCCCTGGAACCACCGCTTTCCTGCTTCTCCAGGCGTTTGAGTCGCAGCAAAAACCTATGCAGATTCAAAAACCATGTCTCCTTGTATTAATCATATCAATTACTACCCGAAAATTTTTACTAATTAAAACTGTTTTTGCAAGTTGATGAGAAGCCTCAATTTTGCAACATTTCATTACCCTTACGGCCCGTTTGGTTAGTGGTACTAAATGGTGGTAATGGAAATGATTTATAGTGTAGAATTTTATCAAAAGTTCCATATTATTTTCATGGTAATGAAACTTTGATCAAAAAAAGGTTTTTTGTTTACAAATTTCCAATACCACCTAATACCACCTCTCCCAATGGTAATACATAGGAATGAATTTATGAAGAAAATTACATGATTGATGTTGGACAAGCATGGTCATCAAGGTAGCCAAAAGATTTTTCAACCAAAATTAACTAATTTTTTATTCTCATTACCAACGTTTATTACCATTTACCACCTACCAAACGGGCCGTTTATTCCCTCATTTCCAATTGACCCCTAATATCTAATATCATCTAGAACTTCAGATTAATAAGCATATAAATAAGAATTGCGTATGATTTTAATGAGTCATTTTACTAAATAGTCTATAATAACCCTTGATAGCGGACATCAGTTTCCAAAATTGTTTAGTCGTCATCATTCATTTTGTACAGAAAACAAATGGCAAAATGTCAATTTCATTACAAAGTGCTACACGACACTTCAAGCTAAGCCCATCAATTTAGTGTGCAAGGTTCGCTCCAAAGCAAGATGAGGTCAGCAACCTATTGTCATACCACAAAAAAATTGAAGGATGTTGTTTGAAGATGTAGACATGCATGATTGTCCTTTCTTACCTCAACAAAGCCATCCGCAAAATTAACACCATCTCCAAAATTATACGTCCGAGCAAGATGACGATTTAACGAGAACGAATTGAATTGTGTAAGGATAAAAATCTTTCGAATGCCACTATTGATGCAATTGCTCATAGGCACATCGATGAGCCTGTAACATCCTCCGATTGGCACCTACATTACACAAGTTTTTCAGGAAATGTTAATAAAAATAGAAGGCTTTAAGTATACAAAGATAGCACAAAACTATTTTCAGATATTAAAGATGAAAAGGAAAATATTGGCATCTCAAAAAGTTTATAAATTTCTTGAAAAATAAAATAGCTTTCCTATGAAGTTCTTAAAACTATTCATATGCAGACTTATGCCTGCATTTTCAACTCGAACACCCTAAAAATGCATTCTACACCTTCAAGTTAAATTGCTAAAGTGAATGTAGTCATGTTTATATTGAACATAATAAGTTACGAAAAGTTATGCATTTCTTAAAAATTCAATAGCTTATTGGACAATTTTAGCTTATTTTGATACAATTAGAGGGTTAAGTGGTCAAATTAATCAATGCTAGCTAATGTTTGGTAAATTAGTTGGTTGAAACAATAAGTTGTTTTTGAACAAGTTGCTCAGCGGGTTTAAAATCAGCTAGTTAGATCAGCTGGTTAGATCAGCTGGACAAATCAACCACTGTAATTAGCTATCAGCCGTTTCCCAAACACCTCCGTGATCAATGTGAGAAAGATCATAAAGTACAAGCAGTGTAACATAATTTGCCGGTTAATTTGCTTTTAGAATTCATGATTCGCTCAAAATGATCCTAAAATAGCTCAAAACCGACAACAATTCGCTTTTTTTATTCGCGATTTGCAAGGACATTAGTGAATTATGTGACACACAGGCGCAAAAACCGACAATATCAACTCATAATTAATCCAACAAGAACAGGACAACTATAGTGCCTTAATTTCACTACAACTAAAAAACAGCAAAGTTAAGAACTTTCTACAAAACTTTACAAACATGGTAAAAAAGGTAAAGTTAAGAAATCATACTGCTGGTTTAGCTCTCCTGCTTGTAAGAGGAAATAGACGAGTTCCAGCACCACCACCCAAAACAATTGCAGCCACATTTTTGGGGTCAGCGTTTGGAGTTTCAAACAATGCTGGCTCAAATTTCTGCACAAAAAATAATCATCAAAAAGACATTTAATTTACTTTACACTTCAAGAAAATAACCAAAATTTACTTAATAAAACAAAAAATATGCCAATTTTTTTATAAATCATACCAAATTTTCTTTGACACTTTGATTGAAATTAGAAGTAAGAACAGAGAAAGCAATTCCAGGCTTATTAAACTTTCTTCCCTTACTATCTGCACTTAAATTCTTGGAAAATACAGCTCTTAGATCTTTACTCTTTACACTTTGTTTGATTTTCTCTCCTAAAAACTGTTTCTTTCCAGCTGATGTTATATGGGTTTTGACATTCATGGCTGTTGCACTTGACTCCATAGTTTTTCCCTAAGCTGTTTCATCAACAAAAAATATAAAAAATAATTTTAAAAATCAAACAATTAAAATAAACAAAAATTCAATCACCTTTTTAAGTGCATCATAATTTTTAAAAGCAAATGCAGAAATGAAAGATGTTTACAAAAATGACTGAAAAGTAAAATCAAGTTTGATACTTTATACTATTATAAATTAATAAAATATGAAACCTTAAAGACCCAAATCATAAATTAATAATTGAGTAGCAAAAATAAGAAATACCCAGATCATGAAAGGCAAAAAAAATCATACCCAAAATGGAATAAGCAAATTTAAAATGCTAAAAGAGAATCTTTTCAAGAACAGGAAGTGGGTTCAGGGTTTTGAATAATCGTTTATTGAATTAAATTAATTTGAATATGGTGATGCTTGAAATGCAAAACATTATTATTAGATCTAAAAATGAAATACGTTATGGAAAATAAAAGGGTAATTCCTGATATTGTGGAAAAAACTAGATTTTTTTTTTTTGAGAAAAGAGGTGAAAACCTTGACACGAGAAATTCTGCAAGCACTGCAGACTAAGGTTTTTGGGTGAATTTATTCATGGAGTTTGTGTACAGAATCAAGTGGACAAGTTGCCTATTTCAGTGGGAATGTGAATGTGTGATTAGTGATTCACAAATTATTGTGAAAGACGTCTCTAAAGCTATTTTTAATTGGGTCGATCTATTATATTTTATATTTTATAGAATATTATAACTATGCATTAAGAATAATGTAGACTTGATATTAAAAGTAGATATTAATAATACTGTAAGTAAACATTAAGGATAATGTGAGTACGCATTAAGAATATGGTAAGTGCGCATTAATCTGAGTTGGAGTTTAGTTAGATACAACTTTCAAAGAGTCTAAGTCTTATGTGGGTTGTTGTGTAAATTGTGAAAACTTTTTTAATTTGTGAAATTGTAATCAAAAAGTCTTAAGTCTTATGTGGGTTAGTGTAGATTGTCTATGCTCTTATCGGATTGTGCTGTCCATTTAATTTGCATGTTTGATTAGCATATTATGAAGGAAAAATTACCTAGAATAATCCAAATTATTTATGATTTTTCTACAATAATCTCATTTATTGATTAACCATGAATAATCCTAATTTTGAGAGGTATTTTCCAAGAGTAATCTCGGTGACCGGATGACTTGCTATAGCAAGTTTTATTTTTTTTAAAAAAAAGATAAATTAAAATAAAATGTCGAAAAAAATGTTAAAAATATTCATAAAAAATTTATGATTTTTTTTATTATTTAGATTTTTTTATGTAAATTTTCAAAAATATTTCTAATTTTAAATTAATATATAATTTATTTTTTTGTTGAATTACCTACTATAGTAGGTCATCGGGTTACCCAAGTTTACTCTAGAAAAATACCCCTCAAAGTTGGAATTATTCATGATTAATCAATATATGGGATTATTGTAGGAAAATTATGAATAGTTTGGATTATTCTAAGTAATTTTTCCTATTATGAAATGATAAAAGTATTATTTTAATCTAATTTTATTCCTTAATGTCATGTTTGAGAACGATGATTTCATTTGGTTATCTAGAATTGTCTCAATTTATTGTTTGGCAAATTACAAATTTTCAATTTTGGATTTGGATGAATTCCAACATTGTTTATAAAATACTTAAAGTTAAGAATTTAAGAATGACTACCCAAACCTTGTCATTCTAAAATTCTTGATTAATGATATCATAATTGAAATCTAGAATTTGAAATAAATTACTTGTTTCCAAACACAACATAATAAAAGTATTATTACTTTTGCTCATAATGAAATAATATATTTTTTTCTATTATAGAGTAGGCTAAGAGGAGGAAATGTAGAAAGAAAATCAAACTCGAAACTTTATTCATAAAAGTAGTAGTTGCTAAAACTGATATAACACATAATTTTCAAAGAAGGTCTTATTATTAAGAGTGAATCAGAATAACTTTTGAGTGTTAGGTTACTGTATTGCAATTGGGTTTGTGTAATGATGATTTCAACCCATTTGGCAGTTAGGTCAATAATATTCATCGTGGCTCGTTATTTTGATATCATACAACCTTCCTCCTCGGATGTGCATGATGAAGTATCGTGCCTTAGCCTAGTGATCCTAAACATAAGATTGACTTGTTACTACAACATTAATACACGAGTTGAAGTTATTGTGGAAAAATGGGATTCAGGCGTAGGACGTCACAAAGAGGGAGAACATTATGCTCCGTGCAATATTATTGATGTGGACAATTAGTTACTTTCTAGTTTATTCGACGATCTTGGATGGAGTATATCTCGCCTTCACGGTTGTCCGTGCTGCATCATCGAATCTAAAGTCATATACTTAAAGCATAGTAGAAAAATATCATGGTTCAAATCTCATAGAAAAATAATTTCCTGCTATTTGTTAGTCGGCAATTTCCAATTGATTGTTAGTAGGAAAATAATTGAATTTCGACTAATTTTTTTACCAAATATTTTGATCCGACTGTCAACAACAGTCAAAATTTAGTTGGAATAGAGAAATATTGGAATTCAAATCTCAAGGTAGAAAAATTTTTCTACTTTTAGGATTAACTATTTTAATACTATATGAATTTAGTAATATAAAATTACACATAAATACAAATTATAATATGTGTATTCAAATATAATAATCGATTTAAATTACTTATAACAACAAAACATTTGTGTTATTGTAAACATCGTTATTGGCTATATATAGATTTCACAATAAAAATAATTAATTATATTTTCGAGATTATAAAAACCCCGTTTGAATAAAACAATTCATAGTTTGATGATATATTTACCACTCTAGTCACATATTAATATTTTCAAATCATTTATGCTAGTTATTTTAGAAACTATAACATAATCATACATGACTGAAAATAAGCTTAGATTGAATTAACCTAACATACAACCGTAATTGTCATTAACTCTATAATATTTATAAGATATTATTAACATATTTGATATTCTTTTGATACTTTATTTACAATAAAAATTTTTGTATCTATTTAAAAGGCTATTTGATAATTATTTTCAATCAAGATATTTAAAAAGTTATTTAATGATAAATTTGCTTGTATGCAAATTACAATCAATGAAAAGCAACCATTTGTCAAGTCTTTATGAGTTTGACATATGTCATTTTCCACTAAAACTTATTATATTATTTGTACATAAACTCGTGTAATGCACCAATTAGTTAGTACAAAAAATATATATATCAAAATGAGTTTCAATTAATAATGTAAGTTTATACTAATGTTATTAAAATTACCAAATACATAATTTTTTTTAATTAAAACATAATTATTGACGTTTTTTAAAATTATTTACCCTATACACAACTTTTTTTCATTCAATTGAATGTTAAATTCTAAGTTGACAATATAGAATTACTAAATTAAATCATACAAATACATTACCTAATTTAGCTCCAATTTTAAGCAAAAAAATTATTAGATTTTAATTAGATAAATATTGTCATGTAATCAACTATAATCTACTTAACATAATCTTTTTATCGTATTTCCCATCTGAAACAAAACACGCGTTAGTGAAAAATTTTACTATATTTATTTCCTTAATTATTGTTATATGTTTTAATTTATTCAATTACCATTAAGTCAAACTATTGTTAAATAAAAATTAATCAATATGACATGTTATCATTTCACATCCAATGATATTTTTTCATTTGTCATGCCTCTTTAGAAGATGACATTTGAAATTTTCTAACACTATTACAGTATTGTATGATATGATATGATTATATGATGATTCATGATGATTATTTTCCTATTTTTAAGGATTGATTATTCTTTTTTTAGGAAAAATTACTCAAAATAATCCGACATTTTATTGATTTTCCTATAATAATCTCTACTTAATTAAACATGAATAATATCAATTTTAAACACCAGTGAAAAAAACCTCAGATGCTGTGATTTTTCGGCTACCCTATGCTGCAGTTTTGACCCCAAGCATTAGTGATAGCAGTAAATGGCCTTTCTTAATTGCTGCCATTAAAACCGCGGATGGCCTTTTCAAACGTTTTATGTGCAAAGAGTTCACAATGGAACAATTTGGTAAACTTCAGGGTTACCGTGTGGGTTTTTTAAAATTTTTGGTTACCACGTGAAATTTCTCTAAAAGATTCAAATGGAAAATAGAATTGTAAAAACCCACTGATCTCCTATACTTAGGCACCTTAACCCCCACCCTGTCATTGATTCATCGGCCACCCTCCTCCTTTACCACCATCTCCACCCTAAACTGTCAGTATCACGTGGACACCAACTATTTAAACCCTTAACTCTTGACCAATCGCTACTCCACAATGATGCTTACCAGCCCACACTAACCTACACCGTCAAACACCACCCTCCCATTAAAGTTTATATTCGAACACCACCACTACTATCACAACCATTATAGAAAGCATCATAGTGGGAGAATATGATGTGGATGGAGAAATGGATGTGATGTTTAGGTGGGTCTGGTTGGACCTGGACCCAGACCCGTTATTTATTTTTGACATTTATACCCTACCTGAATTAGATGGGTCTCAAAAAAATAAGATTTAGACCCTTAAAAAAGAGTGGAATCAAAACGTGTTGATAAGTGCAATTATTTGCACTCATCATTTATATTTTTGTGTTCTTTTTTGATGTTTAGAGGCAGTTTAGGGTCGTTTTATGTGGTTTCACTCCATTTCGGTATTCCATGTCCAATTTGTAGCCAAATGGGTGAATTATAGTACTTTTGAGTCATTTTTGTGGGTTTTTGGTGCTAACCATGTTTACAAGGCTCAAAGAACGTATCAAGCTATCAATTTTGTCAAGCCACGAAGAGTAAAAGAGCAAAAGAGTAGAAAAGTGTTGTTAATTAATGCAAAAGTTTTGAGGTGAAGTTTGATACATGTCTACCCTTTTGGCCATAACTTTTGATAGGAATATTGCATTAATTCAAGGTTTGCGGCATTGGAAATTAGACTTCAAGAGCTTTCCAACGGTATATTATATGTCCGATTCCGACTATCGAGTAAGAAATGGCAACTATTTAAAGTTTTCTGAAGCTGTCAGCCCAAAACGCTGACTCGGCTTCCTGGGCGTGGAAGTGGCCGCCGGGTCGGCTGTTGTTTCTGATTTTTCCGCACATTCTATTCGAATAACTTTAATTTTGATTTATTTTCTTTTATCTTTATTTTAATAACCTTTTAGGGTTTATTTAGTGGGTAATGAGAGACATATTAGGTTAAGCCTCCTTGAGGGAGCACGAGGGAGGGAGATTGAAACCTTCTTCTTCTTCCTCCTTCCTCCTTAATCTTTCTCCATTGAACACCATTTTTTTTATTCCTTGTACGCTTTTAATTTCTTGTCTTTCTTATTAGTAGTTTAATCTTTCTTTATTAAATTTGTATTAGTTTAATCTTTCTTTGTCAAACTTTAATTATTTTCTTAGAAATTGTCATTCATTAAAAGTAGTATTGTTCTTCATATTTTTTTGGCTCTTGGATCTTTAATTGTTTGTCTCATAGTTTAATTATTGTTTTTCCTTGCAAATTTCATTATTATCATCTTTTATCATGCTTAGTTTCATTCTAGGGTTTTTATTTATTGTTTTTATCATGATTAGTGAGTACTTCCATTTTTTTGGGTTAGGGTTTTGAACCTATAGTTGAGTATGATTTGATTCTTGAATGTGTCTATGAAGCTAAGGATTAAAGTGGTTAAATTGAGCTAATTAACCCTAAATTAAATATGCTTTGTCGAACTAGTCAACATAACTAGCGTGTGAGATTGGGATCGACTTTGCTTTAGGGTAATTTTAGTTAAATTCTTATTAATTCGTTTAATAAAACTAGCGTGTGAGAATCGAATTAATAGGGTCTAAATCTAATAGTTAATCAACAGAGCGAGAGTTTGAGATTAACAAGATCATGTTTAACCACGAATTTAATCCGACTTTTCATAGACACTAATGAGAATTAAATCATATAAGACTTTAGGGGATTTCCGACACCCTAGATGCTTTCATATAGTTAAACCACATTTTAATTATTGCATTTGTAGTTGTTAGTTCACAACCAATCAATCTTTTTCTCCCTAAGCAATATAATCAATCGAAATTACCAAGTTTCTTGTCCTAGCTTCCTTGTGTTCGACCCACGACTACACGTACACCGTGCGCTTGCAGTTAAAATAAAATTTGCACATCACGTGTCTAATAGGATCTTGGACCCATGACCATCCCTAATTTGAGGTGGAAGGGGTGGCTTGGCACAGTGGGGGGTGGGGTTGGGTTTGTTTTAGATTCTACAAATAAATTTAAAAGAAAATAAATAAAAATTCTACAAATTTATTTAAAAGAAAATAAATTGCCTCCCTCTCATTTTCTCTCTTCTCTCTCTAAAATAATCCTAATCTCTATAGTTGGCTT
This sequence comes from Amaranthus cruentus, assembly GCA_019425755.1. Lineage (NCBI taxonomy): Eukaryota > Viridiplantae > Streptophyta > Magnoliopsida > Caryophyllales > Amaranthaceae > Amaranthus > Amaranthus cruentus. The sequence goes on from CM033455.1 coordinate 19,236,863, forward strand.
GAGGCTATCATAAACCTTTTGATTGATGGTAAGTCCCCAAATTTGTCCGTTTTAAACTTTTTGAATATGATTAAAATAAAAATTTGTCCTCTCTCTACGGAAGAGTTGTTCTACCCATTTATTGGGTTGATTCTACCCATATATTAGGTTTTGATCTCTCTCTTCATGAAAGTTTAGAGTTAAGAAGTTTGTTTTGTAATTGATTTTTTGGTAGAGATTAATGCGATAACGCAGTAGACACCAAAATTACAATTTCCATCAACTACATCAAATTTAATTCTATCTCAAGACAACAATAAATTGAAAGACCCCATCGTAGAAGTCTGTGTCAAACAACGATGTAGAAGAGGATATTCAGAATTGTCAAATCTCATATACAACTATCGTAGTTTTGTTAATTTTGAATTATCTTTGGCTAAAACTGTTATAAACTCGCTAATTTTATCTCTAATATAGATGTCATATAACTCTTGATTAATGAATCATGAATTATTAAAAAAAATTGGGAAATTCTACGTGGTAGCATCCAGTTTTGATGAAATGCCAGTGGTAGCACTCTTTTAAGAAAATTCCACATGGTAGCATCCAGTTTATACATTATCTAATTGCCGTAGCATTTTCCGTTAAGTTCTTGTTAAATTCCATTAAATTCATCATTTTGTAAGTTTTTTTCCACATGATAGCCTCCAGTTTTTGTTAATTTACTATTTTAACTTTTAATTCACCATTTTAATGTTTAATTCACCGTTTAATTCATTAACGCTCCTAAATGTTTAATAATTTTATTGAAAAATTATCCGAAACTATCTAATCGGGTCGAAACAAATACTTATTCGCCTATTTTTCGATACGTAAACCGAAAAAAATATTTGGCGTCATTTTTACCTATCATAACGATATTTTTAAAAAAACGGACGTTGCAATTACCCTTATGGGGTAACTCTTTCGAAAATCCGGTCAAAACAAATACTTATTCGCCTATTTTCCGATACGTACATTGAAAATGATATTTGACGTCATTTTTACACATCATAACGATTTTTTTTGAAAAAACGGACGTCGCTACTAACCTTATGGGATTAAAAATATACATGTTAAATATTTACGGAAAAATAATTTTAACATTTAATTCACCATTTTAATGTTTAATTAATCGGTCAAAACAAATAACCTTTTGAATAAGTACTTGTTTTTATCGAATTTTCGAAAGAGTCATCTCATAACGATAATAGCGACGTCCATTTTTCAAAAAAAATCGTTGTGATGTGTAAAAATGACGTCAAATATCATTTTCGGTTTACGTATCGAAAAATAAGCGAATAAGTACTTGTTTCGACCGGATTTTCGAAATAGTTTTCCCATAAGGATAATTGCAACGTCCGTTTTTTGAAAAAAAATCGTTATGATAGGTAAAAATGACGTCAAATATTTTTTTCGGTTTATGTATCGAAAAATAGGCAAATAAGTACTTGTTTCAACACGATTAGATAGTTTCTTATAATTTTTCAATAAAATTATTAAACATTTATAAGCGTTAATGAATTAAACGGTAATTTAAACATTAAAATGGTGAATTAAAAGTTAAAATGGTAAATTAACAAAAACTGGATGCTACCATGTGGAAAAAACTTACAAAATGATCAATTTAACGGAATTTAACAAGAACTTAACGGAAAATGCTACGGCAATTAGATAGTGCATAAATTGGATGCTACCATGTGGAATTTTCTTAAAATAGTGCTACCACTAGCATTTTATCAAAACAGGATGCTACCATGTGGAATTTTCCAAAAAAATTTAACGTAGTCAATTAGATCCTTTTTATGACAAATAAGAAGCACAATTGAAACTCATAAATATTAATCAAAATTTAAATTTTTTATTGACAAATCATCCAAAATAAAAATTTTTAAACATTTTCGAAAGATTTATGTTAGAGGTGGAGCCAAAAAAAAAAATTGTATATTAGCGTATTTGGTGTGTCAACTTCATTGAATCAAACAAATTAAAAAAAATGATATATTAGCGTTATTCGGGTGTGTCAACTTTATTGGATCCCACGTAGCCTCTCCACCGTCCAATGCTGGTGTCGTTTCTCAACTCTGTAATCTGCCCCTCTTTGCTTAAGCCTCGAGTTTAAGACTAAAATATCAGCGATTCAATTATTTTGAGAATATTTTAGTAAATAACGGTTATTTGTAGAATTGATAAACTACTCTTGTATGGTAGAATGTGATAAGGTGAGAATTATGTTATTTTAATTTATCATTTTTGATTGTTTTTTTCATTATTATTTTTTATGGTGATTTACAAATCACGGTTAATGATTAGGAATGTTTGAATTATTTACACCACTGTCTCACCAAATTACCAAGGTTTCCTTTTTCGTCTTTCCAATTAAACATAAACAATGGGACCCTATGATTAGGGCTGTAAAAAATTAATCCGACCTGTAATATCGCCCGAAATCGATCTGTATCTGACCCGTTGGTTGACCCGAGGTGCAGTGACCTGTAACCGATCGAAACTCGACCTGATGTTGATCCGTAACCCGACTTGTACCCGATTATTTTAGCCCAATAATCGACCGGTACCCGACTCGAGAACAACTGACACCTGAGATTGACCCGACAATGTGGTTAACCGAACTCGATTTGCACCCGACCTGTTACAACTCGAACCCGTCTTTAACCCGATAGGTACTCGACATAACCCCACCCAAAATGACCCATAATCAACACTCGAGATTAACCCGACAATGTGATTAAGCGATATAATTTGATTTAACCGTATCAAGTTTGATTCAATTAATAATAAGTTTGATTGAATTGAATCAAGTTTAGTTTAGCTAAAGTTAAATAATAAATGCAGGCCAGAAATCAAATCTTATCGACTTTATCTTTGGTTAAACCAAATTTGTCTATTAACCGACAACTTAATTAACCGACTATAACTCTTCATTCTCTAATCACAAACGATTTCAACATAAATTAATTGTATAATAACCATAATTTTCATTCGACATAAAACTCACATGAATTGGATTTTAACCAACCCAAATCCCGAGAATAACAAAATGCACAACTCAAAAATCCGATGCGAAGTCAACCCGAACCAAAATAATTTGAATTAACGTTAACCTAAAACAAAAAATGACCCGACCCATAGTTTAATCGAACTCGATTCGACTTGCAGCATAACCTATTTTGATCGGAATTGTATTAACCGAACCCGGTACAAGTCCAAACTAAAATGGGTTAGACCCAAAACCGAAACCGACCCAGTGAGATATCAACCCGATATTGACCCGTACTCGATTGGATCCGTAACCGAATCGACCCGATCCAAAGTGCTAAATCATCTGAAAAAACCCGAACCCGAAAATATCCGAACCCGATGAAATCCGACCCAAAACCCGACCGAGTAACCGAATTTACAGCCCTACCTATGATAAGTAGAGAGAATAGACATTAATAAGTTGTTAATGGTCTAACCTTAGATTAATGATTCCCTTCAAAAAATTAGTTTTCCTCCCAAATTCTGGAAAATGTTTCAAAATCTGAAAATTGGTTCAATAATCTGGAAAATTTGAAAATTGTCCCAACTGATACATTTATGAACTAATACATTACATAATCACTGACTAAAATTCATAAATTCATATACATTACATTTAACTGTTCCAAATATAATTACATAGACCCATCATCATCAAGAACCTTATCAGTTTCATCAAACGAACCCATAATTCAACAAACAAAGGGAAAAAAATCAACAAACTTTGAAAAACAACCCCACAGAATCTGCAACAAACAAAGTAAAAAAAAAACCATTAAAAATGATGCTAACCATCAAACCCAGATTTGCAAAATCAAACAAAAAAACATAAACAAAATCAAACCCACAGATCTGCAACAACTTTGAAGAACATAAACCCACCAAAATCAAGATCTACAAAGAACATAAACAAAAAAAAACAAAAAAAAGAATATAAAACCACCAAAATCAAGATCTACAAAGAACATAAACAAAAAAATCAAGATCTACAAAAAACATAAACAAAGAACATAAACCCACTAAAATTACTCAAGAACAAAAATCGAACAAAAATAGCATGCACATGGAGAAAACAATAAAAACAAACCCAGTTGTACCTAGATTTTGAAGAACAAAGCCACAAAATCGAACAATTTTCCGTCAAATATCGAAGAAGCAACCGACAAAATGGACGAACAAACCCACAGAATCGAAGAACAAGAAGAAGAATTAGGATTTCAAGAAGGAAGTTTCAAGAAAAAGAAGAATTATGGGCGAACAAGCCCACAAAATGGATGAACAAAAGGAAGTTTCATGAAGAAGAGAAAAGTGCCTTGGGTGAATTTTCTAGAACAAGAACAATTAGGGTTTTGTTTATAAAAAGGGAGGGAAGGGTTAATTATGGGTGGGTAGGTTAATGTTAGTAATGATTTTTATTAAGATTAGTAAGGGTTATTTGATAGAGTTTAATGGGGGTATTCTTGTAAAATAAAAATGTGGATAAGGGTAAAAAAGTAAAAAATACTTGCTAAAAATGGAAATGGGACTAATAGGGTGACTTGACCCTATTTGGAAATGGGACTAATGGGTTGAATAGGAGGGAGTATGTTCCAATTTTAGTTTTGGCGATACAACATTTTTTGTAAGAAATTTCACGTGGTAACTCTAAGGAATTGGATTTTTCATATGGTAACTAAAACTTTTTGAAACTTCACGCGGTAATCCTAAGGTATATCAAATTCTTTCTCTGTGATCTTTTTACACTGAAAACGTTTGAAAACGTTAATTACAAAGCTCAAACAATGTTGTATGCCTATTTATTCATTTCAGCAGATTATGTTGCATCGGTTTCATATATTACTCCAAAACATAAACCTTAACTCTAGCATCTTTCCTCCAAATCTCATTTTCCCCCCAAATTCAAACCCTAATTTTTTTTTCATTTCTCTTCTACAATCAACTCATGAAACTGGTGCAATTTGATCTAGTGAAACGAATAAATAGGCGTACAACAAGGTTTAAGTTTTGTAATTAATGTGTTCAAACGTTTTCTCTATAAAAAGGTCACAACCATAGGATTACTGCATGAATTTTTAAAAAACTTTTACCACGTGGAAAATCCAATATCTCCGAATTACCACGTGAAATTTCCTTTTTTTCTTTAAATCTTATTTATATATTTAATTTTTTTTATCTATTTTCTTCCACGTTTTTATTAAATATTATTTTACTTATAATTTTTTATTTTTCTACTAATTTATATAATAAAACCAATTTTCATGAGACATACTATGATGTTTTAACAGTAATTTTTTCACTCATGAATCATGATCACTGCACTTCAGAAAAATATCTCTTTCTGTAGAGTTGGAACTTGCAAGCCTTGAAATTTGAAATTGGTTATCTATTGAAGAAGACATTATTAAACTTCACTACCTTTTTCATTTTATCGCCACCCCTTATATATTCAAAATTTAAGATTGCCCCTAGTTACTTTTCAAACCTTCATCTCTAACTTCTCTTTAAAAACTCTCTCCGAACACTCATTGAACTAAAATAAGCTAAAACTAAAAATCGAATTACAATGGCCAACGAAAATGAGCATCAATATGATTGCGGAATCAATATGATTGTGCTAAAATTTGATACATGTTCACTCTTTTGGAAATAAATTTAAATAGAAAAATTATACAAATGCAACGTTTGCGGCATTAGAACCTAGACTTCAAGATCTTTCCAATGATATATTATATGCCCAATTCCGATAATCGAGCAAGAAATGACGATCATTTAAAGCTTGTTTGTGCTGAAATTTAATACATGTTCATTCTTTTGGGCATAACTTTTTATAGGAAAATTGTATTAATGCAAAGATTGCGGCATTAGAAACTAAACTTCAAGAGCTTTCCAACGACATATTATTTGTTCAATTCTGACAATCGAGCGAGAAATGACGACCGTTTAAAGTTAACATAAATGATGAGTTAACATAAATTAACAAGAATTTAATGGAAAATGCTACGACATTACATAGTAAATAAACTGGATGCTACCATGTGGAAAAATCTTACTAAAGTGCTATTACTAGCGTTTCATGAAAATTAAATGCTATTATGTAGAATTTCCCTTTTTTTGGGTATACTTATCTCAAATTTTTTATTTCTATTCATGTTTCTTTCTTTTATCAATTTACCCTTAAAATTTCACTTTAAAAAATATTTTTTTAATCAATTTACCTTTAAAATTACATGTCACTTACTTTTTTTTTGGCAAAGTAAGTATTATAAAATGCCAGAGAAAAATAGCCGAGGCATACAAACGGTCCAAGAAACTGAGAAGTAAACCCAAGCAAAAGCTCCTAAGGGACAGGACCCTCGTCATTCGCTTGGCTGGGAAAACAACTCCGAAAAGAGGAAACCTAATTCCTAGTACCAAATCTGCTCCGACATTTGGGGCGTATACAAATGGCTATGGCCAAGCAGTACTAAGCAAAAACACTAAAATTGTTTCATACACAAAAGTATAAGGCGAAATAAGCGGCTATCCAAAAAGAGGGTCTACACAATCAGAGGCTTGAAGCTTCAAACGGCCCGCGAACAGCTTAAGAAGACTCCTCCTCTCTGACCTGGGTATCTACAGCGTTTCAGATCTATCAGCATCTTACGTTGGGCCAAGTTACCAACCACAAAAATCCAGCAGCATGACCAGACTAGAACAATACCAAAACAGCTTCTATAACAAAACTCACCCCACAAAACAACTAGTAGGCTTACTACTGCCAACCAGCTTCTATAACCAATACCAACCAGCTTCTATAATACCAAAAGGACAGATCAGATCATACTCAACAGAGTCAAAAGGACCAGTTCATAATAAAATACCAAACAAATTCTATAAAACTCACCCCACAAACATACTAGCAGGCTTAAGGGGGGGGACACCCAAGAAGCCACATGCCCTGGACGCCAAGGGTCATCCATTTGGAGGGTCATCTCGCCTTCCAAAATCTGTGTTTACTTCAACAGTGGTAATAACCACTTCCCCGGCTGCATTAGTTGAGAAGATCTCAGCTGTGTGTGGTGTTTGTGGTTTATTGGGTGTAGAGACAGGGGTATCTCGAGCTGTCACCAGATTCATCAAGGGTTGAGGGTCATCCTTGGGCTCCTGCTGTGTCGGGGTGTTGATCACGGTTGGAAGCCTTTTGGTCTCCTTGACAGGTTGCTTCCCCTCCCTTGGTGGTCTCATTGTCGGCCTTGGGACACCTATCCTACAGTTGCCCTCGACATGGCCCAGTTCCTTGCATTTAACACAGAAAATCAGTTTCCAATCATACTTAACTTCTTGACTCACTAGTTCATCGAGTTCATTGATGAAATAGATCTCCTCAGGGAAGTCTACATGTCACTTAATTATTTAAGGTGGACATATCATTTTTAATATTTGTGTCAAACTAATATGGGACATTAGGTGAGAACTGAAAGAAGTAATAGAAAATTAGTGGATTGAGTTAAAAGTGAGAAACGATAAAAAAAAAATGGATTTGTAGAATCAAAGAAAATGGTGGAAACATACTCTTCATTGAAATATTTTATAGTGAAAATAATTAATTAAAATAAAATATTGATAAACTACAGAGAGAAAGTATGTCTTTTATGAATATTAACATATACTTTATTAGAATTTAATGAATATAGCTCAGATTAGATTGAATAAACTATTTAGCTAGTAATACTATGTTGATACGTTAAAAAAATACTCCACTAAGTCAAATTAAACCTAAAACATTTCTAGTTAACTGAACTAGATACACAAAAATTGAAAATTATCATCATACAATACTATAATTTTGCTTCTAAATAACAAATGTTAATCTAAGAATCGTGTGAGGTGGCGTGTTAGAGTGTATAACATATCTTGGGGCCTGAACCATCAGCTAAAGCTTTTGGTTGAGTTGGTTCATTGACATTTTTTTGTGTGTTTGTTCAGCTTAAGCTTTTATTTGAATTTTTTCTTTGGCATGGTATCAGAGCGTGTGAACATTGCTTTGATTTATATCCAATATTCTAATTAATTTTTTATGTATCTTCCAACGGGTACTGATTCTTAAGGGGTTTTTCAGATCATTATATGGGATGGTGATGAGCCTTATTGGAGAAGTGGACCTTGGAATGGGAACGAGATATCAGAACACAGCATATGACATAATAGTTAATACAGGAACAGGCACATTCGCGCAGGGAGAAGTCGATCAAGCGATGACATTGTTGGAAAGTATAGTTGCATTTTAGTAGTTTACATTAAATAGTTGTAATTATTAGTATAAACTAGATAGTGCCCGTGCGATGCACGTTTTATCAAATTTTCTGAGTATAAATAACAAAAACAAATCTTAGGAAAAGTATATTATGTTTTAACTATCTCAAAATATCCAATACACTAAATAATATTCATTTGACAAAAAAAATTGAAATTTTTTTTATAAATAATTAAAATAAATAAAATATAATATATAGTTTGCTAATAAATTAAATATGATTTGACCCAAAAAGTAAAAAAAAAAACAATTAATAAAAAAAATAATATAGTCAAAATAAAAAAGTAGAAAGTCAAAGATCATAATACCAATGACATCATTATTTAATTTAGGAGGGAAAATTTTTAATGTGAAAGCGACACGCAAGCAATTTTGAAATAGTTATAGATACTTTGCACATGCTTATAATATTATTGCGACAATAATAATTAAATCTTCTCTCCTTCTTCCCCTTCTCTCTTCTTACTCTCCCATGGCTTCATTCATTTAATTATTTGATTATCTTGTTCCTTAAACATGAAATTTAACATGGTATCAGAGCGGGAACGATCCTAGCTCTATATTTTTCACAATTTCATTCAATTGTCAATCCTCAATTTGTTTTTTTTCTTCTTTCAAAATTACTACTCAATTTCAATGATTTTAGCGAATTGAGTTTTCTTGAATTGACGCCTTTAGACACTACAGATTGAGAAAATAACGCATTTCTGATCCCATTCTTGGGTGGAACACGAAGATAGGTTCCAGGATATGATGGCTGATAAGTGCAATTATTTGCCCTTATCCGTGCTATTTCAGCGCGTCTTGTGTGAAGTTTTAGTGGGATTTAGGATCTACAATAGTGAATTGTTATAATTTTGCCTCATAGGCTTAATTTTGTGTTTTATGTCATATACGAGGCGAAATTGGAGATTTTGTTAGGTCCCGGGGTGATAAGAGGGTGAAGGCTTGGAGAAATAGCCTAAGACCCCTTAAATAAGTGAAGAGATCGTTGCTCACTTGAAAATGTTTTACAATGAATATGGGCAAAAGAGAAAAGAGTAGAAAAGTGCTTAAAAGACAAAAGCTTTGAGAAGAAATTTGATACATGTTCACTATTTTGGTCATAACTTTTGACAAAGAGATCACATTGATGCAAGGTTTACGGCATTGGAAAGTAGACTTCAAGAGCTTTCCAACGGTATATTATATGTCCATATCCGACAGCTGAGCAGAAAATGACAGCCATTCAAAATTCGCCAGTCAGACCCAGAGCGACGAGTCGTCGCTCCAAAGTGACGACTCGCTGCTTCTTTGCGACGACTCGTCGCTCCTTTTGTAACGACTCGTCGCTTGTTCTCTGAACTCTCTTTTTCAGGCCAGTACATATGTAACGACTCGTCGCACCCGATGTGGCGAGTCGTCGCTTTTCGTCTGATGGAATTTAAACGGTCTTTTCTCCTAATTTTTGGAACCACTATTTAAGTGGAGGTTACCCTAATTTAGTATTATTCAGTTTTCTTTTCTTAAAAACTCTAGAATTCCTTTGTAGTCCTTAGTATAATCTTTAAGCTTTCCTTTAAGAATTCCAAGATTGTAATTTTAGATTTCATTTGTAATTTACATTTTCTTCTTCAATCCTCCATTGTCAAGGTATTCCTTTATATTCAAGTTTTTAAATTATGTCTTTTATCTTGTTTCATGATAGTTTAGTATGCATAGAAATCTCTATAACCACGATTAGTGAGTAGTTTTGTATGCTAGGACATTGGATTTGAACCCTAATATGTATGTGATTACTAGATGAGGATTGTTGATTGTGATGTTGAATTGATTTGATTAAATTGTTATGTATGATCATTCAAGTTAAAGTCTTTTAATTTCTCTTAAAACCAAAATCACGAAAGTTGAGGGATGAGAATATTATTAGTCTTGGATGATAAAACAAGTAAATATTCCTTCTTAGTCAAAATCACGAAAGTTGAGATTGAGTAGTATGTTTTCTTGTGATGTTAATTGATCGAAATACGAAAGTTGAGATTGAGAGAACCCATTTAATTTGATTTAATTCGATTACCATCCCGAAAAGGAGTGATTAAGTTAGATCGGTAAATCGATTCAACAGAATCAATTGCAATCCTTATTGACATAATTACATGCTATTAGTGGTGAATTCCTATGTCCTAGTCCTTTTATTATCTTGATATTAACATATTTCTTAAGCATTTTCACGTAGTTCATAGAAACAACCAATCAAAATCTTTTGTTCCCAAAGTGATTAATTGAACGATTCTAGTATTAATCCTGCCTCCCTGTGATCCGACCCGTAATTGTGCTACTAGTCTACGACACCCGTACACTTGCGGAATAAAAATAAAACCCTAACAATGGCAAGATTAAACTTCAACAGATGAAATTCTGCCAACCAAGCAGTTATCCGTAGACTATAGTAATAAAGTTGAATTAGGCTTTAATAGAAAGATTGTGGTTGAAAATGGGTGTTGATGATTTTAAAAGAAGATCATAATTGTTGATAATTGAAGGGAGGAGATTAAAGAAAAGAGAGAAAAAAGAAAAGAAAATGTTAGAGTTCTTGAAGTCAATCACCCACAGTTAAGGAGTCTTGTGCAAAATTCAGATAGATTAAGAACAAGAACATAATAGAACGTGAGAAGAGAGGAGAGTTTAAGATTCTTTTTTAATAAATTCTTGGTCGCAATACCGTTTGGTGTTTGTGATTAATGCTATAATAGATAAGTTTCTTCGATTTCCAAAATCTCCCAATTCTTTTCTTGGTGTTTTTATGGTGTTTCTTGAAGAATTTCGATCGGCTTTGCAGTGTTAGGTCATTAGAACTTCGGTTTGATTGTTGGTGTTTCTTGAAGATTTTTCGAGAAATTGTTGGGCTCTAAGTTGTTGGTCTTGATTCAAATTGGGTTCACATATTACTTTTCAATTTTTTTTAGTTGGAGCGAGATTTCTGACGAAATCTGATTGTGGTGTGGTTGATTGTTGATTGTTGATTGTTGGAGGTTAATGAAGTTATTATGAATTTCAGTAGTTTGTAGTTATTTGTTGGTGGTGATGGTGTGTTGAAGTGTTCCTTCTATTTTTCAGCTTCTCTCTCTTTTATTCTTTCCATATTTCCTCTTATTGTTGATTTGCCCATAGAAGCTTTAAATTGAGACCCATAGTTGGTTATTTTGTTGTGCCCATAGATGCTTTGAATTGAGACCCATAGTTGGTCATTTCGCCCGTAGAGGCTTTTAATTTGAAGACCCATA
>CM033455.1:19248485-19414814 GCA_019425755.1 Amaranthus cruentus
CCTAATTGTAAGAAATAAAAAATCCATAAGAAATTTGGTAACTAAATTAAACCACTAAAAAACGAATATAAATGGAGGTAATCAGGAAGAAAGACTACAAATCTAAATTTTTTGCTTAGCGGCCCTTAGTAAGGGAAGCTTCTGCATTGTGACTTAGTAACGACACTTAGGAGCAGGATAAATAATACATCCGGCGAGCGCCGATGAAAAACACAAGCAAAGCTGGAGCTTTGATTTGTCCCGGATTATCGTATTCATCCAACCCTGTATATAGCTTTTGAGCATAATCTGGATAACCACTTCATTCATATTCACATTTTTAGAAGGTACCACTACACTTGCATGTGTTTTATGGATAAGGCCACATATATAGGGGCATCCTACCGTATTTTCTATATTTGGATTTTCAAGATCCTCGTGCAAAATTTACTCTGATAAATAAATAATGAAAATGTTAATAACAAAATTTAAAGATCATCATAAATAAATTCAAACAGCACTATTAATTCGTTATAATCATCATTGAAAATGTGCTAACAATAAATACATAAATAATCATACATCTGATGGTACTTAATATAGAGTAAAAAAGAAGAATATTGTATTATCCAAATTCAAGAATCCTCGATCTCTTTCTTTGTTTTTGAAATAATGTTACGATCTCGCTCATGCTCATGTTAGTATAAATCCTAACTAGATAGGTTCCCGTGCCAAAAACGGTTTATTAATTATTAAAATAAAAAATTATTAATCTAATATATGTAATTAAGTTATTATATGGATTGTTTTATAATTTTGGTTCAATTCACGGTAATATAAAAAAATAAAAAATTTTCCTAATCAAAATAAGTAGTTGAGTATGAATAAAAAACTTTTTTTGTTGCAGTGAAACGATTTCAAATTTTCTATTGTTTTAAAATATATTATGAGTATATGTCTCTTACATTATTGTTTTATATCAATGTATATTGTTCGGTAATTTGGAATTGTCCCTTTGTTGATGACAAAATGATAATTACAATAACAATGCTTAAGATTAAACTTGAAGATAAATTTGTAACGACAACCGTTACCCGGAAACTTGGTACTTGTTGTAGGCGTGTGATCACTTTCTTTTTGTGATATTTCCCCCACAAAGGTACTTGGGTTGATGAAATGGAAATTCACAACGAGATACAAACAACACAATATACCCTTAGTACTTAGGGTATACCACTTAACAACTATGTGAGTAGAATTATAAGAAATGGAAGACTTAGACAAGAGTTAATTACTCTCTTGACAAAGCACAAGCAAATGAGAGAAAGGAATAGAAGAATTCAGAAAATTGGTGTGTGGAACTCCTCACCAAAGACCCCTATTTATACTACTAGAGTATACTCTAAGGGTCATGGCACAACAACCACTATAATGATTCAATTGATGATCATGTAATTCAATGCCGTTAAACTTGGACATTCATGTGCATTATTCAGCATTGTACTCTTTGTAACTCCAGAAATCAAGAGTATAATTAAAAGAATCCAAGGCATTGACTTCAAGAAAACGGGAAAAAGACCAACGGTCATTTCCAGCAGGAATCGCCGACTCGGCGATCAGTCCTACACCAAGGAAAGCCAACTCGGCTTTTCCTTCTGGACAAAACCCAACTTTCTATAAGCTAAAGCCGAGTCGGCTTTAGCTCCAAAAAGGTAATCGCCGAGTCGGCGTTTTACGCTGACTTGGTTATTCCCTTTTCCGTTTTGTCCTTTCTTTTAAATACCTTTTGGACCTAGTGTTTTAATACACATTGTCCCACTACTTTAGTAGTACTTAGTGATTATAAAACGCAAGATTATTAGACACTAAATGTTCAACAATCCTCCCCCATTTTGGGTCTAATAAACCTCTCATTTACCAAAACTTATAATACATTTCATGCATCAACGCTAATATCCCTACGGATTGAATTAACGCCTAGTACAAAATACTTCACAAGTGATCGAGCCAGAATTGATTTCCATACGGAATTGAATCAAATGACCCTTCCAAGCACTTGAAGAAGAAGTGCACATAAAACAAATAACACAAAGTTATTAACCTGACACATTATAAGGCCGTGTCCGTATCTTATTCATAAGTTTATCATAGTCATTATGCCAATCTTGACTACTTGAAGCAGCCATACTTCAAACTTATATAGGTAGGTTCTCAATATGTATAAAACATATCCCCGTGACCTGGATATAACACCAAGAGCTCTTCAACCCTTGATCTTGAGAACTTTCAAAGACGACTACCTTGTTCATCACGGTCCAAAGCAACGATGGGTCATTAAACTTGTTGCTTTACAAAAATCAAGAGGACTTTACCACATTGAATTCAGACACGATGTTACTCATGCGTGAATTGGGCTTTCCCAAATGATTTTATTGACATAAACCGATTTCAATTGAAGCTTGTTCAATCGAATCTCTACTCATGGCTTTCGTAAACAAATCTGCCACATTGAACTTAGTGTTCACATAGTCAAAAGTAATGACCCCGTTAATAATAAGTCCTTGCACTAGGCTATGCCTAAGAGCAATATGACGAGACTTACCATTATACACTTGACTATAAGCTCTACCCAAAGCCGTCATACAATCCGCATGAATCGCCACCGGTGAGATTGGCTTAGGTAACAAAGGTATCTCAAACATGAGATTCCTCAACCACTCCGCTTCACTAGATGCTGAAGCAAGAGCTATAAACTCAGCTAACATAGTAGAATCAGCTATGCATGTTTGTTTCTTAGAGGACCATGAAACGGCACCTCCCCCATAAACAAACACCCAACCACTTGTAGAAGAGTTATCCTCTTCGTTAGTGATCCAACTAGCATCGGAATAACCTTCTAAAATAGGAGGTTCACCGCTATATGCAATACCATAATCCTTGGTACGCAACAAGTATCTTAATACTCTTCTTATCGCCATCCAATGATGGGGACCCGGGTTGCTTGTAAATCTACTAAGTTTACCAACCGCAAAAGCTATGTCTGGCCTAGTACAGGTCATGGCATACATCAAAGATCCTATGACCTTTGAATACTCCAATTGAGAAATTGGTTGACCGGTATGTTTGGAAAATTTCATACCAGGTTCCATGGGAGTAGAGACCGGTGCTCTATCAAGCATACTAAATCGTTTAAGTATCTTCTCAACATAGTGAGCTTGACTTAACTTAATACGATTACCTTGTCTCATGATCTTAATACCTAAGATCACATTAGCCTCCTCCATATCCTTCATCTGGAAGGATCTAGACAAAAAATCTTTTGTCTCTTGGACTTGTACTAAACTAGTACCAAAGATGAGCATGTCATCTACATATAGACAAATGATAACTCCATTACCATGGCCGTCAAATTTTCTATAAACGCACTTATCGGCTTGATTCAATTTGAATCCAAAGGACAAAATTGTTTCATCAAATTTTTGATGCCATTGCTTAGGTGCTTTTTTAAGTCCATACAAGGATTTAACAAGTTTACACACCTTTTGCTCATGTCCTTTCAAAACAAACCCTTCGGTTTGTTTCATATATACCTCCTCATCTAACTCTCCACACAGAAATGCGGTTTTAACATCCATTTGATGTATTTCTAGATGATAGACCGCAGCTAAAGCTACCAATAACCGAATAGTGGTTATTCTTGCAACTGGTGCAAATGTATCGAAATGATCGATTCTATGCTTTTGTCTAAAGCCTTGTGCCACTAAACGGGCCTTGAACTTGTCAATAGTACCATCAATCTTCATTTTCTTACGAAAAATCCACTTGCAACCTATTGGTTTACAAGAAGGAGGAAGATCCACTAACACCCAAGTGTTATTACCCATGATGGATTGCATCTCATCATCAATAGCCTCTTTCCAAAAAGCGATATCATGTGATGCCATAGCATCGCTATAAGACAATGGGTCACCTTCCACATTATATAAATATGGAACACTAGAGGATACATCACTTCTATCACCTTCAACCAAGTATACTTGGAAGTCCGGTCCAAAGCTTTTAGCTTTCCGTTGTCTCTTAATCCTTTTGGGAATAGATCAACTAATTCTTGTTCATCTAGTTGTTGATTCTCATCTACATCTAGAGGTGAACCTTATTGATTATCATCAACATATTCATTGGTACAAACTTGTAGATTTCTTTGTCTACTCAATGATGAAAATAGATCAAAAATTGCATCTCTTGACTCTATTATCGAATGAATCGACATATAGTCATTTTGTTCTATAACATAGAACCTATAAGTTTTGCTATGAATAGCATAACCTATAAAACTGCACTCAATCCCTCGTTCACCGAGTTTCTTCCTTTTGTTACCGGGCAATCTTACAATGGCCCTACAACCCCAAACCTTAAGATAACTTAAGTTTGGTTTCTTTTTGTACCAAAGTTCATAAGGAGTTTCCTTATTCGTTCTCATTGGACCTCGGTTAAGAATGTGACAGGCCGTCAACATTGCTTCACCCCAAAATCCATCACTCAAACCCGAGTAGGATAACATGGAATTAACCATCTCTTGTAGAGTACGGTTTTTCCTCTCCGCCACACCATTTGATTGTGGTGCGTATCCGGCGGTTGTTTCATGTATAATGCCTATTGATTAAAATAATTTGAATCATAATATTCACCTCCTTTATCAGTTCTTAACCTTTTAAGTTTACTTCCAATTTGTAATTCTACTTCATTTTTGTAAATCTTAAAGTGTTCAAGAGCCTCATCTTTTGTATGTAAAAGATATACATAACAAAACTTGAAAAAATCATCAATAAAAGTTATGACATACTTTTTATTTCCCAATGATGGTGTACTATGAAAGTCACAAAGATCACTATGAATTAATTCCAAAATTTCGGATTTCCGTTCAACACTTTTAAATGGTGTTCTTCTGATCGTATTTAACATGCACGTTTTGCAATTTTTAGACATTTTAACACACATAGGAATTAAATCATGCTTAGACATAAAAGAAACTTTATCAAAATTCACATGTCCTAATCTAACATGCCACAAATAATGCAAATCATCTTTATCATTCATATTTGAAATATTACAAATAAAGTTCTTATTTAAATTTAAATAAACTATTACAAAGAAAAGCACGTCCTACAAACAAGTTATTTTTCGAGATAATACACTTATCGGCTTCAAATACTAATTTGTAGCCCGATCGATTCAAAATAGGACCCGAGACAAGATTTCTACTAATTTCGAGTGCATAATACACATCCCTTAAAACTAAGAGATTCCCCAACGTAAACAATAGTTCAATTTGTCCTTTGCCTTGGACCATGATAGGTGCATTGTTTCCCATGAAGAGATGCTCCCCATCAACTACCTTGTAAAAAGATTTGAACCATTTTGTAGAATTGCATACATGTCTCAATGCCCCCGAATCGATCCACCAAGACAAAGAATCATCCTGCATAGCACTAAAATTAGTATTCATTGAAGAAAGATTCATAGAAGAATTTTCATTCAAAATTGCAAGATTACCTTGAGTGGATGGTCCTTTGCTTGTAGAAGCTTGACCACTCCCCTTTGCCTTCTTTTGCTTGTTCTTGAGAACAAAGCAATTTTTCCTTCGGTGTCCGGGCTTGCCACATTCCCAACACACTTTTTCGGTGTTAGAAACAACGGTCTTCCTCTTTGAAGAATCAACTCTCTTCCTTTTATCTCCGGAATGGGATGGCTTCCCTTCCGCAACCATGTTTATGGTTCCAATATTAGGATTCTCATCCTTCCGATTCTCATGGATCCGTATGCTAGACTCAACAACAATATGTTGCCCAAGATCGGAGAGTGTAATCTCCTCTCTTTTATGCTTTAAAGCATGTCTAACATCCCTCCATGAGGGAGGCAACTTGTCTATAATGCTTGAAACAAGAAAAATTTCATCTATTTCAATTTTATGTAATTTAAGGTTGGCATGCATTCTTTGTAATTCATGAAATTGATCAATTATAGGGCGATCTTCTACCATCTTATAAGAATTAAAATTACTTACAAGAAACTTTTTGGAACTTGCATCCTCCGCCATGTATTTGTTCTCCAAAGCATCCCATAATTCCTTAGCGGACTCATGGTATTGGTAGATGTCAGATAGCGAATCTTGCATTCCATTTAGAATGTGGCCCCGGCAAATGAAATCATCATTTTCCCACTTACTCCTCTTCCTTGTTTGCTCAAGGATTTCATTTTCCCGCTCCTCTGGCTTAGGGGCCTCCGGCTTAGGGGAACTTATCACGTAGGCCACGTTCAAAGTAGAAAGGAGGAACATCATCTTCTTTTGCCAACGTCGAAAATCAACACCGACAAACTTTTCCAACTTAGAAAAGTTAGAAGTAAAATCTTTCATGGTTGCCATCCCAAAGAAGAATATCACAAAAGATTATTAGGAATATATAATGTAAATACAAATTACAATCGGGAATTTGTATTGTCCCTTTGTTGATGACAAAATGAAAATTACAATAACAATGCTTAAGATTAAACTTGAAGATAAATTTGTAACGACAACCGTTACCCAGAAACTTGATACTTGTTGTAGGCGTGTGATCACTTTCCTTTTGTGATATTTCCCCCACAAAGATACATGGGTTAATGAAATGGAAATTCACAACGAGATACAAACAACACAATATACCCTTAGTACTTAGGGTATACCACTTAACAACTATGTGAGTAGAATTATAAGAAATGGAAGACTTAGACAAGAGTTAATTACTCTCTTGACAAAGCACAAGCAAATGAGAGAAAGAAGTAGAAAAATTCAGAAAATTGGTGTGTGGAACTCCTCACCAAAGACCCCTATTTATACTACTAGAGTATACTCTAAGGGTCATGGCACAACAACCACTATAATGATTAAATTGATGATCATGTAATTCAATGCCAGTAAACTTGGACATTCATGTGCATTATTCAGCATTATACTCTTTGTAACTCCAGAAATCAAGAGTATAATTAAAAGAATCCAAGGCATTAACTTCAAGAAAACGGGAAAAAGACCAACGGTCATTTCCAGCAGGAATCGCCGACTCGGCGATCAGTCCTACACCAAGGAAAGCCGACTCGGCTTTTCCTTCTGGACAAAACCCAACTTTCCAGAAGCTAAAGCCGACTCCAAAAAGGGAATCGCCGAGTCGGCGTCTTAGGCTGACTTTGTTATTCCCTTTTCCGTTTTGTCCTATCTTTTAAATACCTTTTGGACCTAGTGTTTTAATACACATTGTCCCACTACTTTAGTAGTACTTAGTGATTATAAAACGCAGGATTATTAGACACTAAATGTTCAACAACACTTGTATTTTCTATTACAATTTTCTTTATGCTAGAATTTTGTTGCGTAGAATAATTAACTCCCAATGTCATTAAGCTTTTAACAGTGAGAGAGTAATTTTCTTTTAATCCATCACAAAGTTCAAATGATTAATAATATTATTTTTAACCTCAAATAAAAATTATTTTTATTATGATTGATGAGTTTATAAATATCAAATCTAAAAAGTTGTACCTTGAAGAAACTTTTTGTCGTGCAAGTTTCCTAAGATATCATTAAAGGTACATAAATGAGCTCAATACTGATAATCTCGTCATGAAACTGTCTCATTTTTTATTTAGTTTTATTAAATAAAGTTTATCTTTCAAATATTCCAGTAGATTTAACTTTTGAGCAGAATGCAATAATGGCAAATATGAGAAGCCCATGAAAACATCAAAACTGGGCCAATTTGGTCATTGTATCTGCATCTTAAAAGTGCAATCTAATTGTCTGTGTTCAAAACAAACTTGATGATTCGATATTAACCGATTTTATAACCGAATTCGATTCGACCCGACTTTAAAATAAACTTACAATTGTAAAAATTACATGGAAACAACAAACAAGACCCAAATTATCCGAAATCAAACTGATGGCTTGAATGAACACTTCTAATTGTCATGCTTGAAGCATCAAATTTTAACCAGACCTAAAACTGATCAGAAATTCAAACAAAAGTTAGTTGGTCATTACTTGGAAATTTCAACCCGTAACCTGAAAACAACTTAATCGAAAAGATTTAAAAACCTGAAAACAACTTAATTGAAAAGATTTAAAAACCAAAAAAACTGGATCAATTAGATAACCAAAAACCAAAAAACCTGTATACAACTCGATGATCGAAATATTTTTCCTTGTTTTCAGTTTAACGTCGGCATTTTAGTTCCACATTCATTTTTAGTAGGGACCTACTATATTTTAAGTCAATTTTTTAAAAATTTGATTCAACATATCTTTATTTTTACCCTGACATTGGTATATTAGTCTTTTTGAATATAAAAAAAAATTTAACATGGGCAAGGAAACGCCGCTTAGCAAGCGATTCTTATCCAATGTTGACTATTTTCTATTTTGATGGCCATGCTATTAGTAACAACATGTGAGTTTGTTCTATTTAGAGAGATTCATTCGGGTCATCGGGTTGATTTCAGGTCAGGTGTTTCGGGTCAGTTCAAAATCGGGTTTTGTGTTCAAATTGATTTTTACATAATTGTAGATCCATTTTTTAGTCGGGTCAAATCGGATTCGGTTATAAAGTCATGTGTCTATCGGGTCATCGGGTCTGTTTTGAACCCCTCTAGTTCTATCGGTTCTAATATGAAGATTCTTTTTTGAAGTCATTATTGAAAGGCCATTATTTTCTTAATTTTGCACGTATAATTTTTGATTATAACCTTAAAATTTAACACTTTTGCCAATTGTAGCTTCAATGTTTATGTTTTGTAAAATACAACTATCACATTATCAATGTTTACAGCGTTCATGACAAATCACAGAGTTCCGACCATTTTAGTGGTCGAAATATTAGGTTAAGCTGTCTAAGTTCTGTGATTTGGCCTGAATGCTATAGACTTTGATACTTTAGTAACCATAACTCACATAAAATAAATATTAAAACTATAATTCGCAAAATTCTAAACTCAATAAAAATAGCTATTGGGCTGGCCCAATATACATTTTTTGTCTTAAAATGATCATTTATTACGTTAAAGTGAGCACTTATAATTTTAATATAATCACTTTTTATATTCTTAGAGTGATTACTCATAACCTTAAAATGACTACTTATGATCTTAAAGTAGTCAATTAAAGAAATAAGCTATTATATGGACCTAATTCATAGTGAGACGTTATCATACAAGACGATGTGTTTTTTAAAAACACAAATTCTTGTGAGAGACGGTCTCTTTGAGAGACCATCTCTAATTGATTTGACCCATTAGAAAAAATGTAAAATAAGCAGATAATAAACTTTAATAAATTGGGCTTGAGAGACGTCTCTATGAAAATATATGGGCCAAGGAAAAGTTTAGAACATGTCATACATGGGCCAAGGAAATATAGAGCAACTAAAACTTGGGCTTAGCATTTTCCAAAGTCCAAATTACCTAACCACCATAAGACATTCCAAATTTATACTAGCACATTCACCAATTTACCACAACATCAACTTTTTTCTTCTCAATCTCTCACTCCCTCTCAAAATCCTTAACAATGGTGCTCACCCTATCCAACCAATTCTTAACAAAACTCCCACCAAAAACCCCAACTCTTCCAAAACCCTCAAATTCCTCTTCATCATCTTCAACCCTTCGTCCACAATGGAGTTGTCGTAAAAAGGATATTCACCCTGAATTCTACGAAGATGCAAAAGTCTATTGCAATGGTGAACTTATTATGACAACTGGTGGTACCCAGAAAGAGTATACAGTTGATGTTTGGTCGGGTAACCACCCTTTTTATCTGGGTAATAGGTCTGCTCTTCTTATTGATGCCGATCAAGTGGAGAAATTTAGGAAGAAGTTTGCTGGGTTGGATAAGATTATGGAGATTCCTGTTCTTAAGGGTGAGATTGTTCTTCCTCCTAAAAGAAAAGCTAAGGGCAAGAAGAAGTGATTAAGTTTGTTTCTTTAAGTTTAATTTGTGTTATTTTGAAAATGTGTTGTTTTTATGATGGTAAATTTTCTGTGAATTCTTTGTATTGTTGTTGGTGAATGAAAAAAAAATTGAAATCTAAATCTTTGTTATGGGATTTTTGTTTAAAGGTGAAGAAATTATAGATGAAATGTTTGTATCTATGGGTTATTTGTGTACACTTGATTTCAATTAGGAAAGCTAAGGGCAAGAAGTGATAAACTTTTCTCTTTAAGGTTAATTTGTCTATTTTTAAAATGTGTTGTTTATGTGATTGCAAATTTGATGTGAATGACAAGAATTTTAGATGAAAATTTTTGTTTGAAGTTGAAGAATTTTAGATGAAAATTTTGCTTTCATGGTTTATTTGTGTACAATTGATGTCAATTTGAGTGTGTTCATTGTTTTATAAATGTGGATATGTTCCTAATTGATGCCAATTTTTCCATTTTAATGGGATGTGAAATGCTGGTGACGAGATATCGATTTAGAACATAGAGTATGTAGAAATTTTGGAACGGAAATCTTAGAGTATATGGAAATTTTGGAATGGAAATGTTAGAAGATATAACATATCATGGGGCCTTAACCATCAGCTTAAGTTTTTGGTTGACTTGGTTCTTTGACATGGTATAGAGCCAACGTGATAAGAGGTCACGAGTTCGAATTTCAACCACCCCTCATTTAAAGTGAAATATTTAGCGTCAGGTATGAGAAGGACCTGTGCTGCATCCACACTTCTAGACTAATGGGCTCTTGTGTGAGAGAGTGTGTTAACGTATATAACATATCATAGGGCCTCAATCATCAGAGGAGTGTACACTGTATAACTTATGGCTTATCTTGTATAATTATATTGTTTTGTGATGGACACAAGCTAGTTTGTGTTATAATGGATTGAGTGACTTTCAAGTTTCATGAGTATTTGTGAATGTGTTAAAGTTGAAGTACTTGTAGCTTGTAGGCACTCATAGGCTTACATTGTGTATGGCTACTGGTAAGATTTTGTGTGAATGGAAATAAATTTGCTTTTGACTTTGAGTAATGCAGCCCCGTTGTTTTACTGTAAAACAATGGGGTCGCATTACTCATACAAAGTCATTTAGCTTGCGATTAGATTTCCCTTCTGTTTGTGTCATTCAGCTTGTGATTACCTAGACTTTTTTGTTCCATCCACGAGAAGAACGACACATTTTTAGATCACGAGACATTTTTTTGTGTTGTTTGTGCTTTCTAAATCTAGTTATAAGGGGAGAAAGAACTAAGAGTAAGTGATATATTGCATTTTGTCTATGATCTGCTTGATTGATTATATTTATCTTCAGTAATAAAGGCTGGTATTTCCTTGCTGTTTCTTCCATTCTATACATTTCCCATTGCTCCGGCCTCTACTCTAAGCTTTTAAGTTCTAGAAAAAGCTTCTAAACCTCGTATTAGTACTTTATTAGACGTATAACTGCTGCTCGAGGCATATTACAGTACTCTGCACAATCACTTCTACTATAGATCATGCTGTTTGGTGTATATAAGGAATAATTAGTCGTATAGCTGCTGGGAATGGATAGAAAGAGTAGCTATCTTCTTCTGATTACGCCTTATTTATTTCGGTGTAGAGAGAAGCAAAAAACAGCATTGATACCCTTAACTTTCATCAAATCAGAATTAGAATTAAACATAGATTGCTCGTGTAGTTGCATTATCAACTAAGTCATGTGGATAATTTTTCGCAGTCACTTAGGGTTTAACGCAGTGTGTATTCTTCAGTTTTCGCGTTATTGCACAACCGGAATTACTCTCTACTCCCCTATCACGTAATTTATGAGTGTACCAAATGAACTTTAACTCAGTGTGCTGTAAATTGCATGATTTAGAGATTCAGCGGAGCCTGAAGCATTCGACTGGAAACGTTAGGCAAATGATAAGAAACCTGCACTAGCCTGTACTGATTAGAGCAGTCAAGTGGCCATACTTTATCAGCTCTAGCCTCTAACATGGTGAGGGAAAACGAGCACACTAATTGTATGATATGCTGAAGGACATTGAGGTACTTGAGAATGATATATGCATTAGCTGTCAGTAGACGCAATTATAAACGTTTTTTGAGGTTTATAAATGTCGATGAAGGAGTGATTTGTTAAGCATGGACAGAGTCGAGAGTCGAGACTAACAAGGTCAAGAGAGGTCGAGTATAATATCAGTCGGAGAATTCTGTATATTCTAAATGTGTGTTTGTTAGTGGTCATGCTGAACTTGTGAAAAGATAGCACTTCTTGCAAAGTACACTTAATGGAAATGTGTATTAGCTAGGGATGGCCACGGTCCACATTGACCTGAATCCGATTCCGATTCCGATTCCATTAATGGTGAAACCTGATTCGGAGTAAGCTAGTGTCTGGCGGCTCAAATCTCGATCTGTTCTTTTCTTATTTGAATACAAATATAAAAAAAATTATATGAATAATTAAGCAAAATTCCACATGGTAGCATCAAGCTTTCATGAAACGCGAGTGGTAGCATTTTAAAAGTTTTTTCCACATGATAGCATCCAATTTATACACCATCTAACTAACGTAGTATTTTCCGTTTAATTCATCATTTTGACACTTCTACCCATATTAAGTATTGGTTGTTGTCTTTATAATTCGCCCTAAACTATTTTTATGCTCTCAAATGTTTGATTTACCATTTAAACGTTTAATTCTCCGTTTAATTCATCAACGCTCTCAAATATTGTAACAATTTTGTTTTTATTCAAATTGTTGTCTATATAATTTACCCTAGCTAAGTACATGTAGAGGTGTTCATCGGGTGATCAGGTCGGTTTCGGACGAGTGTTATTCGGTTCGGTTGAATTTCTAATAGGTTAATTTTGAGATTGACGGGACATGCTCGGGTCAGTTAATCACGGTTCGGTTAAAGATCAGTTATTCGAGCTATCGGGTTTGCATCGGTTCGGTGTCGATTGAAGTTCGAGTCGAGTGTCACTTGGTCTCGGAATGTTATCGGTTAATAATTGGTTCGGTTTTATCAGGTACAGATCGAGTCCGAGTATTTTTTTCAAGTAGAATTCCGCTAGGGGTTACAAATTACTATCGATCTCATTAAGTTGCTAGTCATTTTTTAATTCATGACAAGATTCACTTTACTTAAGGGAAATAGTTAAAATTCAAATCAATTAGTGAATATTACTTTGTTCCTTTTACTTGTTTGACAGTAAATTAAAATTAAAGTTCTATTATTCTTTATCTAATTTGATTAAAAATAATTTAATAAACATTAACCATTGATAATAACTCTAAATATATTAGCCATGTATTTTAAAATTTTAATTTATGAAAGTATCTATCAATTTATTAGATTAACCAATCAGATAATTGAATATGATTTGATCATATTTCTATGTTAGAATTGGTTCAGGTTTACAGCAGTTCGATTAAATATTGGTTCAGGAAAAGTCGGTTATAGCCGGGGTGGAGTTCGGTTTTGTGCATGATACGAGTCGGATATGACTCGGTTCGATCACTATTAGGTTCGTCCGTTCGTGTAATCTCAGGTAACGGTTATATGTCGGTTATAAAAATCGATCGCAATTCGGGTTCAGTTTTCCCATTTTCGGTTGTCAATCGGTTCGGGTGCAACATCAGTTCGAGTAATGTTGGTTCGATAAGCCTAAAATAATAACGCATTTTCAGGTTGAATAACTTACGGTTGTCAGTCGAAATGAGTATTTAATTTAACCAACAATTTAACGTATTATCTACACATAAAAAACATAGGAGCTCAAAGTCACCACATTAATTTATTGTAACAATGTGAAAAAACAAAAAACTAAGGATCACAACAAGAAATTTCCAAAATAGGGGTACTTAGTGACCCCACTCGGGACATTGTAGATACCTAAACGGGTCACATAACAAAAAGGTTTTAGTAACTAACGATTATTAGTTAGGTTAACAAACCACTCTTATTTGGTAGAATTTGATAGTGAGAGATTTATTATTTTAACTTATCTCTTCTAATTAAATTTATTTTATTATTTTGTTATTTTTTATAATGATTTATAAATTACGGTGATCGATTAGAATTTTATCCATAAACTAACACTTATTGAATTTTCTAACGACTTGATAATAGGGTTTTACTGTTACTGTCTGTAATCCATATATATACTACTTTATCAATGAGTGGATAATTTTATTGGCTACCCCGCAGCTGCACGCAGAGGCAATCATGGTCCTTCACACTCTCCCAATCCTCAACGATCTTCGCAAGGCTGTAATCGTCGTCTCTCGAGACCTAATCAAGCCTTTCCTCTCAATTCTCCCTTTTTGCTTCATCCTTTTCATGTATATTTACTGGAAATCTGAAACTCGGCCGAGTTGCGAGTCTGACTCATGTTCTCCTTCCGAGTTACTTCACCACCAGAAATCAATTAGGGAAAGCCAGCGAAACGCTCTTCTCATTGCTACAGCTCTTCTCTTATACTCGATCGTGTACACAATTGTTTCTTTGATCTACAAGATTGAACAATTGATTCAACGTATTGAGAGGTTGAGGAGAACCGATTAATTTCTAGGTTATTCTTTTCTGAAGTAATAATTATGTTAATAATTGTAATTTTATTTTTAATTTCGTCTTGTTCATTGTGTTAGATGATTACTTGCAGCTAACAGGGGCACATTTGTATCAAAGCTTTAATCGTACTTAAATGAAGTCAGCACTAAGTATTTGTACACTAATCTAACAATTTTTAACTTTTCCTAATTATTATTTGTACAATAATCCACTTGCAATCTTACTAGCACTTGTTGCAAGAATATCCTTTGTTAAATCCACGGTTTTTTTGCAATTGTTTGATGAAAGATTTGGTACCACCCCTAACACACATACACAACAAATAAATATTTTAGTGCATTCGTAATTTATAATATATAAATACCATTTGTAAAATCTCAAAGAGGTGTTTGGCATGACGAATTTGAGGGAGGGAATGAAACTTTATTCCAAAACTGTTGTGCGACAGCGGAAGCCAAGATCGTAAAACAATAATGGAACAATAAAGATTCAAAGCAAACAATAAGAAAAGACACAAGAAATTTAACGTGGTTCACTATCAATGTGATAGCTACATCCACCGGCACCGAGAAAAAACTTTCACTATAAACTGGGAGATTACAAGATGAATACAAGACACCACAACAATGGCTCTCCAAGCTTTTTCTCTCTTAGGGGTCGCTTGGATTGAGAGTAAATATTTAAGGGGTAATAAAAGTCAAAGTAGGAATTTAAGGTTAGTTAGGTAGGTGATTAAAGGAATTTGATTGTTGGAGAAATGGAAGAATGAATTAAAAGGTAATGAAAAATAGAGAAAATAACAATAAATTCCCTTATTTTGGGGTATAAATTTACCCTAGGGAGAGGTGGGGAAATTCTTTACCTCCAAATTAGTGAAATCAAACTCTTTTTCTATTCATCATTTTTTATCTACTCTTATTTTACCTCTATCACAATTATTTCAATAACTTCATTTGCATATCTAATTACCTTTGTTACATTAGTTTGACTTTTTTTACTACCTTAAATATTTACTCTCAATCCAAGCGACCCCTTAGTTTTCCTCACTTTGTGTTTCATGCATCCCTAATTCTAATTACAAGAGGTCTTTATATAGTATACCACTAAATAATAAGAAATTAGGTTTAATGTTACAAAGTAGAGCTGTTCATGGGCGGGCGGGCACGGGTAGCGGACCGGGTATTTGCTACAAAATCTACCCGCGGGCAGAAAAATTCAAATGCCCGCCTGCGATTGCGGGCATATTTTTTTGTCGCTACCCGCCCAATTTTAAAGCGGGCGGGTGCCGCGGGTATTTTCTCATAAATACCAAAAATACAATACATCGAAAAAAACCCTAATTTTCGTATGAAGAAAATAAATAAAGATTTAACAACAAAAAATGACAATACCAGATTTTACTATGGAGTCGAGAATGTCGAATGTCAATGTAGTGTTGAAGAGAAATGAGAAAATGGTAGAACTAGACTAGAATACTCTAGAAAGTAGAATGGTAATGTAAAAAAATGGTGGAACTGGAGGAGTGAGGAGTAAGGAGTGACGGGCTGACGGCGCACATTCTCTAAGAGTCTAAGGGAGTGTTTGGTATAACATTGCAAATGGAAACGGAAAGGTAATGTTTAAGATCAGGTAAAGGTAACGATAAGTGTTAACCCATCTAGTTGTTTGGTATAAATAATGTAAAGGAAACACTGTTAACAAAAGTTAATTATAGTTTACCTCTTCTTTGGCAATTAATATACAATTGCATGAAACTCAACGCAATCTACTCACAGACCTCTATCACCACCACCACCGTACAAACAGCCGTCACCACCACCATCATAACCCAAGTTTTCAATTTGATCAACCATCAAAATCTTATCAAAAAACGACATTTTGATAAAGTCATGGAAATTTTTAACAGATACAGTCTCATAAACTAGTAATAGCATTGCAATACTTATAATACAAGAAAAAAGCATATAAAATTACAATACAGTAAAACAATTGTAAGTAATGACACAATCTACAAAGCATACGAGAACCTTAGAAAATCCATCCAATTGATTCTTGTTTTTCACATAAATGCTCATGTTGATGGCAAAGTTGATAGCGGTATAGACGTTAATGACGGTGTTGATGGCGGAATTGTCGGCAGTGATCAAGATATTAAGGTTTCCCATGAAATTCAATTATTCAAGAGATAGAGGAAGCTGAAGAAATTAGGGATATTGATAGAAGATGTGCAATCTAGGGTTTCAAAGATGAAGGAGTATGATAATGGAGTTCAGATCTAAGAGGTGAGTGAGAAAAAAAAAAGGAAAAATGAAGTAGGCAGTGATTTTGTTACCTCATTTGTATGAGCTGAATCAATGTAATGGATTGGCTTACCTGAGTCAAACGGATTTGGTTAACTAATTGTTACACCAAACAATAAGTAACGGATTCGGTCTATTCAATCCGTTACCAAAGCCCAAAAATGACATACCAAACACCTCCTAAGACTCTAACCCTAAATAAGTAACCCTAGGAAATTCTAAATTTCTAATATATTAAAATGTATTGGACATGGAGCAGTGGACTGACATTGGGTACTAAAAAAAGCCCAAAGAATATTATTATTTATTAATATATTAAAATAAGCGGGCGGGCGGGTATACTCGCGGGTATTTTTTTATTGTCGCTACCCGCCCATTTATCTTGGCGGGCGGGTATTACCCGCCAAAACTTTAAATTTTTTTTAAAAATGCTGTCCATACCCGCCCGTTTTTCGAGCCGGGCGGGCCGGGCCTGGCGGGTAGCCCTCCCATGAACAGCTCTATTACAAAGTAACCGCCCAAGAAACGTGGTAACCGTCAAAAAAGAATGTGAAAATAGAGAACCACATTTCCCGCAGTCCACTCGCGGCTCGCGAAGAAATTTCCTGCTCGCAAAGTCGCGGCTCGCGACAAAATTCACTGCCCGCGAGTTGCCTCAACTCCAAAACAGAAGCTTTCTGATCTCTTTTCGCGGCCCGTACATGAAGTTGCGACACGCGACTTTCCCAGACTTCAGTACCAGAAAGTTTCCTTCACTCCTTCGCAGGTCGTGCTAATCTTCGCGTCCCGTGAGGTACTCCACACCCCGTGCACTTTGACCCATCTCTTTATTCATCTTAAACCCGATCTTAGACTCGGTTCGAGTCACAAAATCCCAACAATCTCCACCTTGACGAGAACCCGTAGTCAACCACTAGCTCATCGAACCATAGTGAAACAAAACCATTCTCAAGCCAAAACCGATGCTAGGCTCAAACATAAGCCACACATCCCGACAAGTCTCCAACCAAGACCCATCCCGATAAGTCTTCAACCAAGACCCATCACATACTCGTTTCCAAGTATAACCACTCACAATGCTCAAACTAGCATCACAAGTCACTCATAATACTCCACCTGCATCACGAGTCCACGAGGCAAACTCCACCTTGAGGTTGTGCACACCTCCACCTATGAGCTCCCTCGCACCGCCCCTAAGGGCCTATGCTAATGAATCCAGCATAGTAAAGAATCTAATAGGACTGTCAGACCATTTTACCTTCTTTACCTCTATCTTCCTGTACGTGCATTCCGAATGAAATCTGACCACACCGTGCTTTTCCCGAACATCAAGTACTTGATCACTAAACACATAATCGTAGTACACAAAAGCTAACCAAGGTTGATCACAAAGAACCATCACCGAGACCAAGATACAATCAAACTCAGCGAACACAACCCAAGCTTCAACTGATGTAACTAAGCACCTCACATCATTCCCGTACATAAGAAACACAATAGTTGATCCAAGCAAACCATAGAGAGAACAAATCTCTACCTGCCAGTGCCCCCACCCAGGTTGAGTCACAAACCTGCAAATGACACTTCTAGCATGCGCAAAACAAGTACACATCACAGCATACTTCAAACACCGAACTAAAACTCTAGACATGTAGATTGACTTAGCCTCAAAAGAAGTGCTATAATTGAGCTAAGTAACACTACCAGCCTATACAATAGTTCCCACACCCGTATAGTCATAGCAAACAACTGCGCCCCCTCACTATACTCTACAACATGCTCATAAGTTGGAGGTCCAAGTGACTCCACAAAAACGGCTACCAACCTTGTCAATCCCACAAGGTTCAATGCATAACCTACCACACTTATAGCAACCAAAACTACAATCAGAGAAATACCTGAGGTAGCATCAACACCATCGATCGTTACCTCATACTCCACCTCAAACTCAGTACCACTATCACCATAACCAGCAGCCGCAAAATACACCACAGTACACCAAAGCCTTAACAAGGCTCCAAACATGAGATAGCACGACTGAGCCACACCACACACATACTGGTCACCTCTAATCCCGTGTGTAAACCCCGATCGAACAAGCTAATCCAGTATCTACTCAACAACCAAGTACTAGAGAGCATGCATAAGACTCTCCCTAACAAGGTCCAATTCGCTATTTCTGTAACACCGTTCTGCAATGGTGTTATCCCATAGGTATGATGCCACAAAATACCTAAAACACAGAACATAACAAATCCACAAAATGAACTATCCAAATGTAGCCAATTAACCATCTTACCATACAAGTGATCATGAGCTTCAATGCTAAGCTCACACCCGTGTTTAAACCCAAACACCCAATGCTTGTCTTCCTCAAGGTAGGCATCCTTGACATATGTAAGACAATTCCCAATGGACAAATCCAGCCCTCTACTCTCACCCATATGACCATGTCTATCATAAACCGTCATCTCCTGGTGATTAGTATAAGCACTAACAGCAGAACTAAGCAGCGTAACACCCTGAAAGACATACAGGGATTTCACCTTGACACCCTTAAGTATCAAATTCGAACCCTTAAAGACCTTTACCTCCCCATTGCTAAACTCACCCTTGAACCCCAAATCATCTAAGGTCCCAAGTGATATAAAGTTCTTCCCCAATGCAGGAACATGCCTAACCTTAGTCAAAGTAATCCTTCTCCCATCTCTAGTCCGTAGTCTAATGGAACCAATACCTACTACTTCACATGGAGAACCGTTAGCAATTGTAACCGAACCTCCAAAACAAGACTCATAAGTATCAAACCAATCCCGACGAGGACTCATATGGAACGAACTACCAGAATCAAGAACCCAGCTATCAAACAAATCATTAGACTCCACACAACTAATCAATGCTAAGTCTTCCTCCGAATCATAGCTCTTATTCTGTTTACTTTCGACTACTGTAGCCTGAGGTTTATTCTTTAATTCTGGACATTTAGACCTAAAATGTCCTGGTTCCCTACAGTGATAAAATATTATGGTCCTAGTGTTGCTAGACTCATCTGTACTAGCACCGTTATTTTGTTATACCCATTTCTCTTTTTAGAATTTTTACCCGACCTAACAACTAACCCACTGCCATAATTCTCATTATCACCAGTCGCCTTTTAACGCAACTCCCTAGTATAAAGTGCTGCCTTCACTTCCTCTAGGGTCAATGAGTCTTTGCCAACCACAAAAGACTCCACAAAGTTTTCATAACTATTCGGTAGAGAAACAAAGCAATATTAAAGTTGATCTCTTAATGGCATACCTATCTTAACATCTAAATTACGCAAATCTAGTAAAATAGAATTAAGATTTTCTAGATGATCTCTTAATGGCATACCTGATTGCATCCTGAGGCTAAACAACCGCTGTTTCAGTAGCAATTTGTTGGTTAAAGATTTCGTCATATACAATGAGTCTAATTTTAACCATAATTCTGCGACCGTCTCCTGATCAGCAACCTCCGTAATGATATGATCATCAAGACTTAGTAAGATGATAGAATGAGCCTTCTCTTCCATCACTACTAATTGTTCATCAGTCCATCCGTCTCCAGATCCCGATGTCGACGCCGCACTTTTCGGGATCAACGGACGCCAAATCTGCAACTGCTTTAATCACGCCTTCATCTTAATCTGCCATAGCCCAAAGCTATTCTTCCCATTAAATTTCTCAATCCTTATTGTAGAATCTCCTACCATTGTTTCCCAAAAAAAACTCTTCCTAGGATTAAACCTGAGCTCTTGATGCCAATTGTTGTGCGACAGCGGAAGCCAAGATCGTAAAACAATAATGGAACAATAAAGATTCAAAGCAAACAATAAGAAAAGACATAAGAAATTTAACGTGGTTCACTATCAAAGTGATAGCTACATCCACCGGCACCGAGAATAAACTTTCACTATAAACTGGGAGATTACAAGATGAATACAAGACACCACAACAATGGCTCTCCAAGCTTTTTCTCTCTTAGTTTTCCTCACTTTGTGTTTCATGCATCCCTAATTCTAATTACAAGAGGTCTTTATATAGTATACCACTAAATAATAAGAAATTAGGTTTAATATTAAAAAGTAACCGCCCAAGAAACGTGGTAACCGTCAAAAAAGAATGTGAAAACAGAGAACCACATTTCCCGCAGTCCACTCGCGGCTCGCGAAGAAATTTCCTGCTCGCGAAGTCGCGGCTCGCGACAAAATTCACTGCCCGCGAGTTGCCTCAACTCCAAAACAAAAGCTTTCTGATCTCTTTTCGCGGCCCATACATGAAGTCGTGACACGCGACTTTCCCAGACTTCAGTACCAGAAAGTTTCCTTCACTCTTTCGCGGGTCATGATAATCTTCGCGTCCCGTGAGGTACTCCACACCCCGTGCACTTTGACCCATCTCTTTATTCATCTTAAACCCGATCTTAGCCTTGGTTTGTAACACCCCTGAATTTCCGACCCCTTATACGAAACCAAAACTGCAAAGGGTGGGAGGAAATTCGGGTGTTACATGAAAAGAAAAAAGAAAAGAATTTAGATAAACGTTAAAGGTTAACTTTAAAAACGTGAGTGAAAAAAATTCGGCATCATCTCTGCTAAAACTCGAACATGTGGTAGAGCAGTTAGCACAATAAAAACATTAAACTAATCCAAGACATCATTGCCTTTTAAAATCTCATACCACGGCGGAATAGTTCATCGTCGGCTTCTCAAATCGACATGCCAAGCAAGGATTGTGGTTCCAATGTCAACGCTTGCGTTTTATAATGAATTGACTCTTTAAAACCGTATAAGTTATAAACTACGCAGCGGAAATACAAATATAGAAAGGAGGACCCAAGGCCTCATAACGACACATATACAACCAGAGTTTACTAAACAAGAAGTACAAAATCAGAAGATAATGGTATGACTCAGGTTTATGCTTCGCCCTCATCACTCTCCCCCTATGCAATGCAATGCAAAAGAAGCTCCAAAACCTGCTACGACTGTCCATGATCCTCCTACTGCTTGACATCAGGCCAAACGCCAATGTGTCATAGCAAGACAATCATAGAAAGTCATCAAACAATCAAACATAAACACAAACACGTCAGTAACTAGCATCAAATATAATAAGGTCAACAAACTAGCTAACATCATAGTATAAAACTGTATAAAGATGATGTCGCGAAACACAGCATAACTAGTAACTATTCATCATCCATTTATATTTATTGATCTCAAATCTTCTTTTCCAACACGAACCATGTGTTCATGGGCGGAATGTATATCTTGATACTCCTCTTCTCCAAACAATGACATATCTATAAGACACGTATGATATTAACTTAACTAAGGGTGTTAACTAACTACTTGACGCCTCATGATAAAGCATGGCTTTACGACGCTTGTCTACTTCAAAATCAGTGTGATCATAATATATCCTTGGGATTTTTGATTCCCGTAAAATAACTTAACGAATGCATAATCTTTAAATGAAAGGGAACCCTTGAGGTTCGCAAAGCCCACGGGGCACTTTTCACTAGCATAAATTATTTTATCAATGAAATACCTTAGGATTTTCAAGACCCACAACTCTCTCAACTATAAATCTTCTATCAATAAATAAACTTTCAATCAAGGAGTAAACTTTCTATCAACTAATAAACTTTCTATCAATGAGTGCTCTTTTCGTTAGTAAATACTTTCTATCAATGAGAACCTTGAGGTTTCCAAGACCCACCGATAACTCACACATACTCTTGTCATCAATGAGAACCATGGGGCTTGCAAGGCCCACCGGTAACTCACATATATCTTTGCTATCAATGAGAACCATGGGGCTTGCAAGGCCCACCGGTAACTCACATATATCTTTTCTATCAATGAGAACCATGGGGCTTGCAAGGCCCACCGGTAACTCACATATATCTTTTCTATCAATGAGAACCATGGGGCTTGCAAGGCCCACCGGTAACTCACATATACCTTTTGAATTCATATATAAAGGAATCATTCCGACTCCAAGTAAATCTATCAATAAGGGGGATTGTTCTCAACTTCTACTAGTAATTTCATTCTATGCATCTATTTCATTCTAAGTTCGAGAGATTCGCAAACCAAAAGCTATTCATGAATACAAATTTACTTGCTAGTACTTCATATTTCTAATACAATGCATTTAATCATAACTATCGATAATATTTTAGCAATAGCATGTAGTAGTTAGTTACTGCGTGTGCGTACCTGTAATTGCAACTGCAAGACAAAAAGTTATCGCAACCACCAAATATAAGGTTCTCAAGCTTCTTTTATGAGCTGGACACCTATGCATGTTTAAAGTAAGACTAGTAAGTCTACTTTACTTCATTTAAGAGCTACTTGCTCTAAGAATTCCCCCACAACCATCCTTACAACTCACAACTCATAAAAATACGTACTCT
Organism: Amaranthus cruentus; assembly: GCA_019425755.1. Taxonomy (NCBI): domain Eukaryota; kingdom Viridiplantae; phylum Streptophyta; class Magnoliopsida; order Caryophyllales; family Amaranthaceae; genus Amaranthus; species Amaranthus cruentus. The sequence continues at coordinate 19,271,802 of CM033455.1, forward strand.
AATCATACCTACAACATTGTAATTATGAATCATACTATCAGTTCAATCTAACCATAACATTAGTTTCCATTCCATTCTAAAACAAGGTATGTTCAAGGGGAACATAAAAATCTAATTCATACACTTGCAATATAAAAAAAGACTATGTAGGCTTAAATCGTATAATGTAATATACTACACTCGATTACAATGATTCAATTCATGATGATAATGATTTTTAATCATATTGGCCACATTCCTCAAGGTTTGAAGTGACAAAGAATAAAACAAAGTAATTAGTAACTTAGACAACTCATAACACTAATTTTCTATGACTTAGCCACATTACACAACTTGAGCCAACAATTGAATAAACTAACAATGGCAATTAAAACATCAACAATGCATTTAACAAATTCTTCAATGACAACAATTAACTACCAAACCATCAACAATGGTCATATCCATCGCCATAAACATAATAAAATTAACATTTAACAACTATTAAAAGTGACTAATCACCCTAACCATTTGTAACCATCAAAACCACCATGATTCCACAATAATAACACTTTTCAAAAGCTTCTACAAAGCTGTCCAAATACCAAAATATCACCAAAATACATAAAAGTAGTACACACTACCTTCATTGTTACCCATAATACAAACCCTAACTTATTCATATTCAAACTACACTTCTAACATTTACCCATTACCATTTCTATCAAAATATAACTTAATTTAAACTAAGATTCATAAATTTACCCAAAAATTTACAATTAAAACATTAAATTAACAAGAAAGAGAAACTCACAAAAAATAGGGGAAGAAGAGAGAGAGAGAGGCGCACGTGGGGGGTTGCACCGGCTGCTGCGGCTGGCCGGCGGTGGCTAGGTGGGGTTGCTGCTGCCAGCTTCTTGGTGTTGAGGATGAGAGATGAAGAAGGAGATGGAAGAAGCCATGAAGATGAGTAAGGGTTTTTGGGTTCTTATTTTCTTTCTTTCTTTCTTTATTTCTTTCTTTATATTTTGTTTTACTAATTCAAAGCTCTAACCATTTTTATAATCATATACTTACTAACTTTCAATATGCTAGCAAATTTTGAATTACAAATATAAGGATAATTTGAACCTCTTTATTTGAGTAATTATAAATATACTCTTTTTTTGAAAATGTAATTATAGATATACTCTTAATATAAATATGTAGGCATTCATCTACAATTATAAATAATCAATATAAACTAATTCAAAATAATTATTAAAATAAGAGAAAATCTCTAAAAAAAAATATTATTACAAATAAATAATGACGTACAAAATAACGGGGTGTTACACGGTTCGAGTCACAAAATCCCAACAAAAACATAGTCTAAATCTTTGTTTGTTTGAAGAGAATGTGAATAGAGAATAAGATTAAAAATACGAAACTCCCCAAGATAAATGTCTTGGAAGTAGGGTTGTATTTGAGAGTGAGACTTTTATTTGTTCTAGCTTTCGCAAACAAATTCTTCCAACATATAGAGTTTCATCTAATATAACGAACAAGGGGTAAGATTTTTTATCTTCAAAGTCTTATCTTAAAAGTCTTATATAAAGTCTCACAAAGTCTCATTTCCACATGTCAAACACCCCAAAAAGTATTTACTTTTACGGAATGTATATAATACTAAAGGTTTGACGCCTTGACTTTCACAAATTTGACATGTGCATATAAAAGACAAGTTTCAGGTTGTTACTTTGAAGATTGAACATATCCCCACATATGAATTGACTCTATTGGTGGATGTGTGAATTGTCGAAAAAGGTTGTTTTATTGGTTCCTCTTCTTACATTAATGTTTAAGTTATACGCAATGACTACAATACATAAAAAGTTAATAATTTAAATTAAACAATAATTAAACTTTTAAACTAATCGATGTTTTGAAAATTGACACGTATTTCATGATGTTGTTTTTGTTGTGATTGTTGGAGACCTTGTAATCTTATTGATGAATGTTGACATTAATTACCCTAGTAGGAGTTGATGGTTCCTTTTCTTCTTCTTCTTTACCCTCAGTTTTAGTGTCTCTTCCACTTCATATGCATAATTATTTGATTCTTTATCACACCTTTCTTGGTAATTTGACTCATAGTAGCTAATCGACGGTGTTGTTGATCCTGTCGAAGTATAGTTAGTCTTTCGGTTGGAGCTTGATCCTCTAATCACTTTTCCACCTAACTATTTTTGTAGCTTTTCCTAAAAAAGAAGACATTGATATTGGCGAAATTAAAGAAATAATAAAAAATTAAGAGACTAATTATACAGTTAAGTGAATAATTATCTAATTAAATTAGAGATATTCTATATGGTAGGCAACAACTATAGAAAAAGATCAGTTGTAGCAATTCTTGAAAAAAATTCCATAAAATAGCACCCTATTGTTAAACAATGAGCTACAATGACATTATGAAGGAAAAACAGTTTTTCCGTAAAGTTGAGGAATTATTAGTTTACCTCTGTCTTCTTCCTCCTTCATTATTCTTCTTCTTCTTCACAAATAGACCACAAGCTTTTATTGATGGACTTGTATTTCAATAAAAGGAAATTGTGGGTTTAAAAGAACCAATTGATTGTGTCAAGGAACCAACTCAACCAAAAGCTTAAACTAATGATTGAAGCTCCATGATATGTTATATACTCTAACACGCTCTTTCACACGAGAGCCCTATGGGCTAGAAGTGTGGATGCAGCACATGCCCTGTTCATACATGGCGCTAAATTTTCCACTTTAAACGATGGGTTGTTGAGATTCGAATTTGTGACCTCTTGTCACTCTGGCTTCTGATACCATGTCAACAGTGCCGTTCTTGACATTTCGTGGGCCCTAGGTAAAATAAAAAAATAGGGCCCCTTTTATAATATCTCAAAATATGATTTCACATCGAAAAAATATAGAAAATTGACGTAAAATACGTATTATTCATAAAAGTATTACATAAAAATCTGCAAAATAAATTAGGCAAAATGAAAAAAAAAAACAATTAGTATACACAAAAAACAGTATACAAAATTAATTAAGGCCAAAATAATCATTCTGCTAATAATCAAACAACATAAGTAGCCATTGAACCTCCGTGATTGGCCGTAAATTTTCCAAAATATCTTCTAAATATTCTCTAGTTATCGGTGTAACACAATTACACAAATATCTTTTACGCTAATTCAATTCGAATCATTTCAAAATAAGAAATAAATTTGAAATAAATATCCACCAAAAACCCAAAAATAATCAAAATTATATTTAAGACTGTAACACAAAGAAAACTTAGAGTGATAGTTTAGGAACATGAATTCAAATCCAAGGATAATCGAGATATAAATTAATACCAGAGAAAAAGTGGAAGAGAAAACCCGCAACCAGAGAGAAATGGGCTGGTGGGTGTTCAACCGTTCAAGTGTCCATCAATGGCTACTTTTTTCTATGTTTATATAGCAAATCTAAGTAACCCTTGTTTTGAAAATTGGGAGTGTAAATTGGTGTTTAATCGGAAAATGGGGATAATTGATGATAAATAAATTAGATTGAGAAGAAGCATTAGATGAATAGCCATGGTGAAAAATGTGAAATGGGAATCTGAAAAGCTGATAAGAATTGAGAAGCAAATAGAAATCAGAGAAGGTGAGAAGTCAGGAGTAACGCGGCGGCATTAGCTTCACGCGTGAGATTAGTTTTAGGTTTAGTTTTTTTTTTTTTTTTTTTTTTAATATTAAACAACTTACATATTAACACATATTTTGGGCCCCTTATATTTTGGGCCCTAGGCAAAGGTAGACCTTGCCTACCCAAAAAAACGGACATGATGTCAAAGAACCAACTCAACCAAAAGCTTAAGCTGATGGTTGAGACCCTAGAATATGTTATATACTCTAACAGATTGTAATTTTGTTAATGTGATTTCTTGTTATTATGCTTAAAAAGTTGGGTTCTTCAAAGTTGATCTAGGTTATGTGAAAATCAGTTGTTCTAAGATAAATTATAGAGAAAATCTCAAATCTAGGAGATTATACTGTGATTTCACTCAATTAAGGGAAAAACCTCATTTTTAGGTGTGCTTAATTTGTTATAATGTCATTGATTCAATCATCATCATCATCTTCACTTAACTATGATTTGTTTCAAAGAGACAAAACCCCACAAATATCATCTTCAATTAACTAAGAATTGGGTGGTTTCGGTTTGGTTCCCGGGCCGGTTCAGTTCCACCACTTTCATTGAATAGGTTCCCCTGAGCCGGTTCTAGATCAAATCTTGTCAGCAATTTTTGCAGCTCTATTAGCTAAGAATTTAGAACCTTCATGAAACAGCGGGTCGCACAGGTTCAAAAACTCTCCCCAAGGGTTCTAGTTCGAGACAACTCTTTACCGGTTTGAGAACGGTTCGGTTTTGGTAATCCGCCTTATGGCCATCAGTATATTATTACTATTAGCCAACCTTATATTCTTCTCGGATTAAGACTTATATTATGCTTCTTATCACCATTTTTCTTTATTAGGATTAGGAAATGTGTAAGGTTATTGAGCTATCCCATAATTGTATACTAAACTTATTCACAAATTTTTACTTGAGATCGTGTTTTGTAAATACGGTTTTTAAAAGCCTAGTCTAATTTTAAATATATATTGTTACAATTCTAGATATAGATTTGGGCTGGACTTTTAAGAGTCGTCTTTATAAAAGACAGTCTCTTAAGAGAGCACCTGACAGTTATTTGACCAAGAATTCAAGTTCAGCTATGATAAGGCCGAAATGCCAATAGCTATCTATGATGGTCCGGTAGGTGGGTCAAAGAAGCCCATTTAGAGATGGGCTGACCTACTAAGTCCAAATGCTATAAAAAATGTTCCTGAGGAAAGACTGATACTCCCTCCGAATCAGTTTAGATGTCCCATTTGGGATTTCACGGATTTTAAGGGTTGAGTGAGGTCCATTAAAAAGGTGGTAGTTGGGTATTGGGAATTGGAAAAGTGGGGGTATTTAGGTAAAAAAAGGATAGACAAAAAAGGAAATAGGACAATTGATATGATTTTGCCAAATAAGAAAATGGGACATCTAAACTGATTCGGAGGGAGTATTAAGTAACTATTTCAAATATACGTCTTCCATTCCAAATTAGTTGCAACATTAGAAAAATAGCACTATTTATTGGTCACTCTTAATTTGTGATTATTTTTTAATCTATAGGTTAAAACATAGTCAAATGAGATTTTTTGATTCCTCTCATTGCGAAGATTAAAAAGATAAAGGTAAAGGACCGTTCCGGTATCCCGCACAAGGCAAAGTTCGAGCGGAGGGTTTTCTTTTTCTTGAAGGATGCGGACAAATCATACCCGTACCTCCAAGGATTGAATTAATAATAAATTTTTATCATATTTTATTATACATAATTAGAGACATTAAAGATTGGATTAATGCATTGGACTGCGTGAAAAGGAAAACGTTGCAACTAAATTGAAACAGAGGTAATAAATTTGAACAAATTTAATTTTTTTATACTGCAAAAAGAAAATCTAACCAATAATGATTCAGGTAGGTTATGTTGTTGAAGTGCCCAAGTGTTACCCACATGTGAGTTGTCCCACATCGGAGAAAGAGAAGAGTATGCATCACTTTATATATTCAAGGAGTAACTCCTACTATTACCAATTGGTTTTAGTAGTGAACCTTCTTTGGGTTTATGAGTGGACTACTTCTTCTCCTCCATGTTTGGGTTGCCCAGGCCCATTTTCTAAATTCTTTCATGGTATCAGAGCCTGGTTTGTTATTGGGCCTTTATACTGGGCATTTAATCTTACCACTGGTTAAGGGGCCTTTAATTGGATGTTCATTCCTAATAGATTTGTAACCCTTCTGGTGGGCTAAAATTCTAAGGACACTCACATGTGAGGGGGAGTGTTGAAGTGCCCAAGTGTTACCCACATGTGAGTTGTCCCACATCGGAGAAAGAGAAGAGTATGCATCACTTTATATATTCAAGGAGTAACTCCTACTATTACCAATTGGTTTTAGTAGTGAACCTTCTTTGGGTTTATGAGTGGACTACTTCTTCTCCTCCATGTTTGGGTTGCCCAGGCCCATTTTCTAAATTCTATCATATGTGTTTGTCACTTGGTTGTTGGTTGATTCACATAGCTTATTTGACCAAATTGATAGCAATAACATTTTTGTTGCTTGTAAAAATCAGTTATTAAGGCAATATTTGATGAAATTTATTGTTGGTTGTTGATAGCAATAATGAAATTTAATAAAAGGGCTAAAACAGATCAAAAGTTATAGAAAAATCTACTCAAAGTGCTTTTTAGTGTTGACCATTGAACCAACAAACAACTCAAAAGTCAAAATTCAAAAGCAAACCAAAAGTCGTTTGTCTTCGCATAACTTTATGACATCAGAATTTGATGAGATGTCTTCGCATACCTTTATGACATCAGAATTTGATGAGATAAATAATATTACGAAAGTTTGGAACCCTAAATTGAAAATTCATTTTAGTTTTACATGGAAACTAATTTAGATATTTATACTATTCAAAAGCAAAGGTAAAGAAAACAATTACAGAAATTATTTATGATCTGATCTCTACACCATCATTCAAATTCTACCTCGGTTTTAATTTAAATTTAGAGGTGTTCATTCGGAACAACGGATCGTTTCGTCAAGTGTTTTGGATAGGATCAAAATCGAATCTTGTGTCTACGATGATTTTTATATAGTTTTAAATTGATTTTGAAGTTCGTCGTCAATTACGGTTTAATTACAAGATCGGATAAATATCTTGTAATCAAGCCTTGTTTTGAATACATTATACTTTTAAGACAAATTCTATATTAAGACTATCTCACCGTGAGACGACTTAATAGGGATTGACCAATATTTAGATTCTTAAAATTTAATGAAAAAACTGTTTTTATTTAGTTAATTGCTTTATAAGTTTAACTTTGGACTGCTTGTATGAGCCCGTCTCACAGTGAGACGATCTCATACAAGACTCGCAGATACTTTAATTAAAACTACACAAATTCTTGTGCGAGACCAACTCTGTTTAGGTCGGCCCATAAAAGAAATTATAGAGTAAAAGTAGGCATCAAACACTAATAGACTGGGCCTAAAAAGCGTCTCTCAAAATGGCAGTCTCTCATGAAACTTGCTTAACTAACTATGTGTTTTTAAGTCAAAAATGAAGGAATAGTAAATTTGTTTAAATCCCTTTTAGATCCTCAAAATTCAAGTAAAAGGTCGTTCTCAAGAGTAATGTTTTCCATCATCAAAAACTCCCTTTATGAGTATAATATGATACAAAATCCAAAGAAATCTACTTGACGGTATAATAATGGATCATTAGCAAATAAGAGAAAACGCAAAATGTTACATATTTTATATTAATACTATAACTTTTAAGGGGGATAATTTAGTTAATAGACGTTTACAAGACTTGGAAACTTTCATTTACTCTAATGTACTGTTGTCAGCAATCAACGTGTAAACAAACATAGGAGAAGTCAATTGAGCCGGAAAGGCGTATCATTATCTTATAATTAAACTTAATTTGTCTTATTATTAATTAATATTATTATTATTATTAATCGCATAATGACATCTTGTCAAATCTATTTGTTTCTAAAGTGAAGTCTTTTGCCTCATTTTTGTCTCCTTAAGATATTACACTGCTTTTCTCAATAAATATGATTGACAATCATGTAATTTAATATTTTTAATAATTATAGATCACGCTTGAGCAAGTGTCGAAAAAAACACGGAGTTGTACATTTAAATTTAGAGCTTATATTTAGAGCATACATTTAAATTTTTAATTTTATTTGATGCTTCTTTTACTTTGATGATTTGTTTCTCTTTTGTTAAGATGGAAATGAATCATAGTAACCGACTCAATTAAAAATTTAAATTAATTGATAACACTCTAATATATATATATATATATATATATATATTATATTCTATTACACCCTCTTTTGAAAATTTTTTGGATAAAATTAAATGTGAATACTGTGTAACGAGCTTATTCATGATAAATATATTGTGTGCTTTCTTAATCTCAAATAATTTTGGTTTTTTGTTTGGACTTGTAACGAGCTTATTTAGAGCAATTTAAAAGAGAAATCTTTACGTATCATTTCAAGAGTCGTTGTATAATTGCAACAAAAAGGTCACAAGTTCGATTTGTAGAATTAGCCTAGAAATGTATGTCGAGGGACTTATAGGGGCGGAGCAAAAATTTTAAAGGCCTTATTTATTTTTGCGATATTTTTTAAAATGGGGCCCTTTATTATATTAAAAAATAATTCCACTTCAAGATGAATATCAACACAAAATGTATTGTAACATTTACATTACTTTAAATATAAAAAAGGTTTACAAATAAATCACTTCAAAATTTTGCTCGGGACCTGGCCTAAATATAGCATCATTAATATTTGAGACCCCTAATTTTAGGGGGGCGCTAGGCGATCGGCTACCTGAGAGGCTCGCTTCTGAATAACGACAAAAATGTGGAAGGATAAGGTTCTCTCCAATTTTTTGGTGCTTTCTATATGAATATCATGCAACATCCGTGATAGGCGAATCGCAGCCTTGAAAGCCAGGCAAAGGCTGAAGGGGATAAACAAACAGATGGTATATTTGGTTCATCATCAGTTTCTATCATTTTGTGCTAAAAGAATATAATAAAGCACACTTTTTCCAACCATTGATACTCAATTTCTACTAAAATCAACGGAAAAAAGAGGATAGGACTTGTATGACCTACATTTTTATAAACTTTGATGCCCATCAACATAATTCCTTAGCTTGCAAGGATTATAATAAAATATTTAGTATAGTATTGTACACTTGATCTAATTAGGGAATTTGCCATGGTCCAACATGATATAACAACTTAGGTTTTGGATAATGTAAAAAATCATAATCATCAGCTCAATATCCCGTTTGAAAACATGGTTTGGATGAGGAAATGTGACAGACAAACCACACCGGTCTACCATTGGAAGATGGGGCCAAAGTAATTCGTTTATTTTTACCCCCAAAAAGTGAGATTCCTGTATAGAGAAGAATATAGTTGACACTGTTGCCTCAAATGGAAAACTACATATAGAATAAAAAACAGCATTAGGCAAAACATGGACTGAAGCAATATAATAAATATGTTTAGTAAAAAATACACAAAAAGGGGCGAGTAAGGAGCAACTAAACACTAGAATAAGAACGACAACTTAAGATACTATTAATTGTCTAAACTGTGAATATGGCGTATCTAAATCTTCCGATCTCTAGTCAGGCCTTAGGAAATGTGCAATTCACTCAAGATATCACAATCTAGATTTATTTGTCTAATAATACAATTTAATGTTAACGTATTAAGTATTTTATAAAATTTATGGAGTGAACTCATTGATGTATGACTTGATGAAATGTATGGAGTTACGTTTTAATATTAGATAAATAATAAAAGATTAACAAATCAATAATTAACCATAAAGCTAGAGCACAAATAGATCATGATAGCACTAAGTTGAGATAAGAATGTCTTAGATTTTACATCAAAAAATTGTCTAAGACTTAACCTAGCTAGCTAATCTAATCTTATTATTTAGACTTAATATAACAATGCACTAAATATTTCCACATAAAATCAATAAGTTAACACAAATATAGTTATCCAAACATAAACTACTCTACATTAATATTTTACTATTGCTTTGATTAGAGTAATGAGTAGGGATAATGCATCAAATAGTTCCATATAAAAGCAATAGTAGTCCTAGATTAATCAAACATCTCAATAATTAAAATCATGTGCACTTTTATAAACTATGAGCCCACAACTACAATCACTTCATCCTAGGCATTGTAGCTTTTGTGATGACAATTGCTAGAGCCAAAATAGAAGATCATACAACATCCTAAAATTGGGTAAGGGTCTAGCATCAATGAATATCAATCTTTTGAAACTCAATAATCATTGATTAGGGAGAAACATTAATTCGATTGTACTTTTATGTTGAAAAATTAAATTTGATATATATACACTTATAAAGTAATTTTATCCGAATCCCGACGTATGGGTAAGTTTCCTTATAAACATGGGCATAACTGACTGGCACGCGAGGGTTACGTGTATGACCTTCTCATATGCGACAAGGCACGAACCGAGTAGCCCGTCGCAACACGACTCACAAACTGCAATAAAAAGCCATAGTCCAATCATATTCACCATTTTTGAAATGGCATGGTAACATGTGGCTTGTAGTGTTGGCCCACCAATTGTGTTTGTCATTTTATAAAATTTAGGAAAAGTTGACATTTGTGTTATGGTAAAACACGGTAAAACACAACCAGTTGTACGATACGACCCGTTGCATGGACTGTCGGTTACATGACCCGCTCCAACGCTGCATGACACGAAATCCGCATCGATTATTTTATTTAATTAGATTTATATATGATCAAACTATATGATCAAACTCTTTTTTTAAATGCAAAGCCGTCTATCTATCCATATATAGTCAATGATAAATTCATGAATAATTTCATGATGAGCTGCTTTTTGTTAACTGTCAACCGAAAGGGTTAAAAGTCACATGAATCCTCTAAGCTAAGCAAGAAGTGAAAAAGACTAAAAATAAAAAGCTAAATATTTAAAGGCATGAAGGGCTTACACGTTTAGCCTTCTTTTTTGTACATCTATTGGATTGATTGTTTGAGTAATTATTACAAAACTTTCCCAACTTACAATTGGTAAATTGGTTGACTTTTAGCTTATGGTTTGTGAGTTGTGACAAATATTTCCCCTTTATATTGGAATATTAGTGCTCTTGGAGCTTATGTTATCTATCAATACATATGGGTTGGTTTTAGAATGACAACTGTTTTTTTATTGAATATATAGAATTTGGTGAAAGACATAATTTGTAAATGGGTGTGATCTTGTGAGTGAAAGACCTAATTTGTGATTCAAGTGAATTTATGTAGTTTGGTAAATTAGAGTATATATACTTTACATTAAAGTTCACTATAGCTATTAAAGTATCAAACTATCTCGCTTATACTACGTACATTTGTCTTAATTACTTATGCATTTGAATTCTGACACAAAAATTAAGAAAATATTACTTTGTATGTGTTTTTGTCTATTTTAGCCATTTGGATGGTAGGTGGAAAAGTAATGATGTGATCAGTAAGAACAGAGTAGGGGTAAATTAGAGAATGATTGAGCTGTTTTTTTGTCAAAGGTGAAAATATGATAAGTATCGTGAAACAACCGAAAAAAGTAATAAGTACAAACATTACGAACCAATTGAAATATTAACTGAATTAAGTTGAGAGTCATGAATCAAGAAAAAGATTATATATATCAATAAAAAATATTTAAATTATTGTAAAATTTACTGCGTCAAACCTAATTCTCAGCTTATTTACGTGGAACTAAGATTGTTAATTTTATTGGTCATACTCAAATTATTATTGATTTAAAGTGAGAATAACAAAATCAGTTATACTCAATATTTGAAATAAAAAATAATCGAATTCCTAAGAGCACCATTGAAAAAAATGATGAAGTTTTGAAATGTTGTATGCTAATGACTTGAGACAAAAAGAATATGAAGAAACAATGTTATGCACTAAGTAAAGCTTACACCCCTAGAGAAACCGTTAGTCATGTAATAATCATGAGGTGAAAAATTCCACATAATAAAGGTAACTTCACTTCTAAGTGAACATTTAATTACCCAATTTTTAAAAATCGCCATATTTTTCATTTTATCGCCACCTTTTTTAATGAAATTACTAAAATGTCCTTAAATTCAATTTTAATTATAAAATCAACCATTATTATTTCTAAACTAAATTTCTCAATAACAATTAAATTAAAATAAAAATATAAATTTTAGTAAAGAAAATAATTTTTTAAATCGAAAAATAAATTAGATCACACGTTTTGTATTGAAATTTGATACATAATCACTCCTTTGGCCGAAACTTTTGATACGAAAATCACATTACAACAATATTTGTAGCATTAGAACCTAGACTTCAAGATCTTTCCAATGATATATTATATTCCCAATTCCGATAACCCAGCGAGAAATGACGATCGTTTGAAGTTTATTTGTGCTGAAATTTGATACATATTCATTCTTTTGACCATATCTTTTTATAGAAAAATTGTATTAGTGCAAGGTTTGCGGCATTGGAAAATAGACTTCAGGAGCTTTCCAACGACATATTATATGCCCGATTCTAAAAATCGAGCGAGGAATGACAACCGTTTAAAGTTTGCAGTAATTTCTAACGACCTGGCCATTGTCCAATCGCACAAAATGTGCGATTCCACCATGGTCCAATCGCACAAAATGTGCGATTGGACCATGGTGGAATCACACATTTTGTGCAATTAGACCATGGTGGAAGCGCACATTTTGTGCGATTGGACCATGGTCTGATCGTTAGAAATTACTGCAAACTTTGAACGGTCGTCGTTTCTCGCTCGATTGTCAGAATTGGGCATATAATATGTCGTTGGAAAGCTCTTGAAGTCTAGTTTCTAGTGCCGCAAACCTTGAGCTAATACGATTTTTTTATAAAAATTTATGACCAAAAGAATGAACATGTATCAAATTTCAGCACAAATAAACTTCAAACAATCGTCATTTCTCGCTCGGTTATCGAAATTGGGCATATAATATATCATTAGAAAGATCTTGAAGTCTAGGTTATAATGTCTCAAATATTATAATTATACGATTTTTCTATTTATAGTTATATCAATTAGAGTGAATATGTGTCAAATTTTAACACAATCATATCGATTCCGCAATCATATTGATGCTCATTTTCGTTGGCCATTGTAATTCAATTTTTAGTTTTAGCTTGTTTTAGTTCAATGAGTGTTCGGAGAAAGTTTTTAAAGAAATGTTAGAGATTAAAAGTTTGAAAAGTAATCAGGGGCAATTTTAGAATTTCAATATATAAGGGGTGGCGATAAAATAAAAAGAGTGGCGAAGTTTAATAATACCCTTTAATTAAGATCAACTTTTTTAGCATATTACTTTTGAGCAGGAGGTCAGGTTTCAGCTATGTATAAGACCTATATAAAATTATTTAAATTAAAATGTCTCAATATTAATTTAGATTCTTTTTGTTGTAGTTTGATCACTGGATTTTGGGCTCCAAAAATTTCAAAAATGTAAAATATCTAAGACTAAACATATTCGACTCTACTACTATACTCACAGTCACGTTTAGAGTTTTAAAGGAAACAAAATATTGGTGTAAAATTCAAATTTAAAGTAGGATTTTTTGCAGGGTCGGAGTGTCGGATTTTTAATAAGGTCCAACTCCGGTCCGTCTCTAACTCAGACTCGGATCATAAAGTCGGAGTCGGATCGTCGGATGACTTTTTCCTCGAACTCAAATCAAATTATTTTCCTCGGATCAAGTCGGAATAGGGTCGGATTCGGACTGAATTGTCATCCTTATCCACGGGGGATCAAGAAATAGCAATTTAGGCTTCCTTTCTCTTTTCTTATCATCATAATAACGACATGTGTTATGATAGTCGAAATTAAACGATGGAATATTTAAGTTAGTGTAAATTTGGGAAAAATTCTCCACATGCTTAATAGTTATGTTTGTATTATTACAATAACCTTATTTCTTTATAAAATTTATTACAATGCATTATATATTGTTATAAGCAGTGACATTAGGTGATAATAAATAATTATAAACAAAAAAAATTTATAATTGAAGTTTCATTACCATGAAAATTTCTTGACATAACATTAGCAACTCTCCAACTTGAGTATTGTGGTTGAGGTAATTATTTAAGATTACAATTCAAAAAATGTTCGTTTGGGCTCGTATGTCTAGGTGATTATCTGATTCATGTGATTAAAAATTTTATATGAATTATATAAAAATTTAACTCAAAAGAATAATATCCGAGTTGATTTGGCGCACATAATAGTAGAATAAGACGTGGGTTCGATTCTCATCAATCCTTTTAACCATAAATTAATAGTTGAATCAACCTCGATAGTCAGTATTTATCTAATGGCTTCAAAAATTATATTCTGAATAAGACGTGGGTTCGATTCTCATCAATAAATGAAAAATAAAATTATTTAAATTGTTAGAGTATACAACATATCTTGGGGTCTCAACCACCAGATCAAGCGTTTGGTTGAGTTGGTTCTCGTAATAGTCATCAATTTCTAAGTTGATGTATACTCCCCCCGAATCAGTTTAGATGTCCCATTTCCTTATTTGGCAAAATCATGCCAATTGTCCCATTTTCTTTTTTGTCTATCCTTTTTTTTACCTAAATACCCCCACTTTTCCAATTTCCAATACCCAGGGCCGTATCTGGCCTAGGGCGGGTGGGGCAAAGGCCCAGGGGCCCCATATACTAAAAATTTTATAAATTTAAGTCTTTAAATTAAAACATTAATAAAATTTAAAAAAATAAATATGATAATGCCATAGTAGAAATTGAATATTTAATGACAAAGATAATAAATGTCTAACATTACTCTTTACACTTTCAAGAAAAAAAGTAGAAAATTTCATATTTATTTGGATAACAAGAGAATTTGAAAAATATTTCAAACTAATTAGAAGATTGGGATGAATTGGAGCATTCTTGATCTTTAAGTTTTTTCTCTCATTTTCTTCTACCTAAAGCTTTATATTCAAATGGTGACTTTTTAATCTTCTACATAAGAGGGCCCCTATTTTTAATCTCGCCCTAGGCCACCTAATGTTTAGGAACGGGCCTGCCAATACCCAACTACCACCTTTACAATAAATGTAATTAATTAAAATACCCAACTACCACCTTTTTAATGGATCCCACTCAATCCTTAAAATCCGTGAAATTCCAATGGGACATCTAAATTAATTCGAAGAGAGTATAATATTACATGTAGGTTTAGAATTTGAAAAATGAAAGTAAAATCCAACAAAAAAGGATTGAAAATGGTGGGGTTATTGGGCGTGGTAGTTTGGTAGAAATGAAACTCCCACTGAAGTTCCTAAATGGGAGGCATAATGATGTTTAGACCATGATTGACTCAATAATTACTCCGGGATTGCTGTTTCAATCTTAATTAATTATTTTTTAGGGCAATAGATTACAATCTAAAATAAACCCTACGGCACACTATCTTAATCTTTTCACGTGTTGGGACCCTAGTGGCATTCTAAAGCTACAATTAATACAAGTTTTCTATAATCTTTACTCATATAAATCTACTTTACTTTGATTTTTCATCCTTTCCTAAAGGTCTACAATGACTACAATCAAAAGTTTGTCTCAAAAGAATAAATGGAGATTAAATTAGCCTTTCTAATAGTCCGTTCGGTTTTTTTTATTGTCCACTTTGGGTTGAGCACGCATATTAAGAAAGTGGTGGTTGAGGTATTTCAAATGATTATAATAATTGTAAAGGTGATAGTTAGGGTATTTAAGTGATTATAATAATTGTAAAGGTGGTAGTTGGGGTATTTTAAATAATATAAGTGGGGTATTATGGTCTTTACTTATGTAAACATAGGGTATTTAGGTAAAAACTCTTTGCCAAAAATAGAAAGTGGACAATTTGAGTGAACTAACCAAATAAGGAAAGTGGACAATAAAAAAGAATCGGAGGGAATATTACTTAATGACCAATGTGGGTTGTGGTTCCATTTTGTGATGCATTGAATTCTTTGTTAGGGTTGGAAAATTAACTCATATGTACAATTAAATTGAAGAAATAAAAAGAGATTGATTGACATATAAGTTTGATGGGTTATTTCTCTTATAAATAATTGGTTTTAGGATGTAATCTCATCGGACTTGCGTGCAGTTCACTGTCCTCTTGTAGGGGTCTTTTTGTGTATAAGCTCAATGACAAATTTATCAAAATATCAAGAGCTGATAGTGTTTTTCGGTGGATGGAAAAAAAACTCATTTTTTGATTTTATTACCTACAAAAAATCGTTTAAAAAATAAAAAAGATTTAAAATTGCTCTTTACAAAACCTTAAAGTGATGCAACCTAAATGGTTCAACATCAATAAATCGGTTCAAGGAACGAAAATCTCATTAATATTTGGTTTTTTGACCAAACAAAAAGACAGATACAAGATATAGAAATCTGAAGTTCACAAATTAGAAAAAGAATCAAAACCCATGCAACTTTTTTTGCCCAAATTCAAACCCATATAAATTACGGGTTACCTTTACTTAGTAATTCTAACAAATGGATCTCAGATAGTTGGGCAACGAACACTATGACTTATGATTCAAAATACATATACAAAGTTTTACATTCAAATAAAGAACCCATATTCAAACTGCTAATAGTGAATTGTTGATGTGGAAAAAATGTAGGGATTGTTTAAGTGATACTTAGCCTCCATTTAACAAATTATCTCATGATTATAAAATTATCTCATAGTTTTCTCTCAATTAGTCACTTGAATAGAGAAATTAATTATATTGTTTAAATGTTTTTAAATTGTTGTATTATGCTAGATGCCCTTACGAGAAAGATTATTGGGCAGAATATTCAACGAGGTGGAATGTATTATGTTGATGAAGTGACTCAAACTGATCATGCAAAGATCCACCGAACAAAAACTATGCATGTGGCACCATCGCTTAGGACATCCATTCTTAGGGTATCTAAAACATATTTTTCCCTCTCTTAATATTTCTAAAATATATCTGAAGCGTTAAAATTGTGTGCTTGTCAAAAGTCATAAACATTCATATTTATTTAACTATTTTATTATGATAAGCCTTGTGTTCTTATTCATTTGGTTGTATAGGTTCTGCACCTGAATTTGCAATACATGTTTTTACTTACTTTGTGTAACTTATTGATAATTGTATTCGAATAAATTAACTTTATTTCTTAAAACAAGAAGTATATGTTGTCAACTTCTATAAAATAAATCAAATCAAATTTAATACATCTAAGATATGATAATGGGGAAATATATATATTAAAGTTGCATGTAACATTTGATATCCACAAATGACCTTATCTATCAAACCTCTTATTTAGCTACTTTTACAACAAAATGGAGCTGTTAAACTGAAGAATAGTATCCATTTAGAAATTTGCAAAGTCTTTGCATAAATTCACATTCTTACATTTTTTTTTTCTCTTTATTTTCCCCTTATTCACGCATTGTTAATGTTCAAACTTTTCCTTTCACTCTTAAAATGAAAAATTTTTAAATCAATAATAATTTCTTTTTAACTACTTTTTATACAAAATATGCATACATTTTCGAATTCAATATCTAATTTTTCAAACTCGAGATGAGCCTAAAAAAATGAGATCGTAGAGTTTTAAATAAGTATGATCTCAATTTCACTCATTTACTCCCTTACTATACAAATTTACAAATTGTAATTAATCTATAATTATTTAACACTTTTTTCATTCTTTTTACTTTTTGCATGCATTTCAATTTTAAGTCTTAATATCTCTAACTATACATCGTAAAAATTTATAAAAAGTTGATTAATAATAGATAATGAATTAAGATGAATTTAACAAGATTTTTCATAATATCCTTTATTTTCAATATATAATTCAAAAACCTTTAGCTTATTTACATTTCTCTCTTCTTAATTGAAAAATTCTAAAATGGATAAAGAAAAGAAATTAAATTGAGTAATCTACGACACAACCAACTTAACCTTGATCATTGTAATAATATATATATACTGGTATATAAACTCGTGCAATTTTATTAATATAAAATACGTATAATTATAACTTCAAAGAATAATGCAAACACATATTATTGTGATTAAATTTATCGAATACATTAATTATTTAAAGCAACATTTAATGTATTTTTATCATTTATCAAAATATTATTTTTTTTTGCATTTAATTAAATATATGAAATTGTAGGTTAGGTATATAAAATTTCTATAATAAATATATAAATACTTTACCTAACTAAAAAATAAATCAAATTTTAAGCTTGATAAATATTGTCTTAATATTGTCTTATAATCAATAATCATTAACCAGTATTATTTCATTTGTCATGACTATTCTAAAGATAACATTTATCATTTTCTGACATTTTTATTACAATGTATGATGATATGATAATTTTATACCCCTATCCCTATGCTATGTGTATTGTACAAATAGAGGAAACTTCCTCAATCTTTCAAAATTTTTATAAAAGCCTTTTGTGGGAATTTCTAGAGAAGTTCATGAAAAGTAGAAGTAGCTAGCTACAAACCAACCACTTAGCTAGCTTGAATAATTTAAATTGTATAGAAATTTAAAAAATACAAGAAAATGTAAAAAGAATAAATTAAAAGGATATTACCTAAAAATGAAGAAATCTGTGAAAAATCACAAAAAGTGACAAAAAAAGAATTTTTTCTTTTCTGTTGTTTTGTGTTCATAATTTTCAATTCTTCACATATCGAATTTAAAAAGTTACAATAAAAAATACTTTTTTTCGTTTCAAAATACTTACAACATTTGCTTTTTCACACGGTTCAATGCACTAATTCAATCCTTAATATCTATAATTATGTATCATACAAAATTATAAAAATTTGATATTAATAATCTTGCATCGAGATGAATCCCACTTGACTATTTTTCAATTTATAAATCACGAATTAATCACAAATTAAAAGAAATAATGGAAAAGTGTTTGTTTTTCCAATTTTGCGACTATATTGGAATCGAGGAAATAATATATAAATAAATAAATATAAAAGTATAAAAAAGTTGGAAGTCACACGCCTGACGCGTGTTTGAAGACCATTTCAAAAATATTCTGTTTAACTGGTGTTCAGTAAATGTAAGTGGGGCTTATCAGTAACCCGTGTTTACCACGTCAACCGGGAAACTCTTTAACTTTCTACTCTCATCTTTAATCCGTCGACTCGGCAGTTGACTATAAAGAGTCATATTCAAGACTCAAGACCATGATAAACAGAGATTGTCTTTCAAAGAGATCATCTTAAAATAAAAAGTTTATATTTTTTTTTTCTACATAATTTGTACCTCTTCTGTTCCATTATACTTACTATATTTCACTTTTTATGCATGTTAATACGTTATGTTGTTTATTTATATGATGAATTATATAAATTTAAAAATTATAAAAAATTAATATTATGAAAGTATGCGATTAGATTCAAACAAGATCTCACTTGACTATATTTTTAGTTACACATTAGTCGCAATATATAAAATAAGCTTGAACGATGAAGTGTACATAATCGAAATGTAGCGAGTATTTCAGAACAGAGGAAGTATTGGTTGAGTTATTTAACTCATATATCTAATGCATTTCTTAGAAAGACCGTCTCTCACAACTTGTGATAAAGTTTATAACTACTTCATCAATTTATAAATTTTAACTGTTTCTAACTATTTAAGTCTTGTAAATGTGTACGGCTAGAGCAGGACGCATATTACTTTTTGACATTATTCACATATTATTCTTAATTTGTATTTTACTCTAAATGTGTACGGCTAGAGCAGGACGCATATTACTTTTTGACATTATTCACATATTACTCATAATTTGTATTTTACTCTAAATGTGTCAGCTAGAGCAGGACGCATATTACTTTTTGACATTATTCACATATAACTCTTAATTTGTATTTTATTCTTAATTTATAAATTAAAACATAGTCAATAGAGCTCTTGTTGTATTTGTCTCGATGCAAAGATTATTAATATTCACTTTTTATAATATTCCTATTTCGTTATGCATATGCATAATAAGATATACTCCCTCCTATTCTACCCATTAGTCCCATTGATTTTTTTTCACTATTCACTTATCACTCTTAATTTGTATTTTATTCTTAATCCATAAGTTAAAACATAGTCATGTGAGATCTTATTTGATTCGTTTCAATACAAAGATTATTAATATCTACTTTTTATAATTTTTAATTAAAAATAATTAGAGATATTAAAAGTTAAAATGTTGTCTCGACAAGTGTGAAAAATCAAATGGGACTAATGGATTGAATAGGAGGTATTATTAAACATTGAATAAGTGCATTGGATAGTGTGAAAAAGTAAATGTCATCTTTTCTATGAATTGGAGGGAGTATTGTTTTTAGGGAAATTCCACGTGGTAATGGTAACCCTGAGATTTTGGGTTTTCCACGTGGTAACCAAAACTTTTAAAAAATCCACGCGTTAACCCTGAGGTTTACGTAATTGTTCCACCGTGACTTGTCTGCACATAAAAACGTTTGTAAACGTTGATTTTGAAGCTTTAAGGCTGTTGTACACCTACTTATGCGACTCACCATTTCAAATACCATCAGTTTTTACCTTTTTCCCCAAAACATAAACCCCAACTCTACCATCCTTCATCCAAATCCTATTTTTTCTCCCAAATCCAAAGATGGTAGAGTTAGGGTTTATACTTTGGGGTTAAGGGTTGAAACTAATGGCATTTGAAATGTTAAGTCGCATAAATAGGCATACAACAGCCTTGAAGCTTCAAAATTAACATTTGTTAACGTTTTTTTAACGTTTTATGTGCAAAAAGGTCATAGTAGAACAATTTGGTAAACCTCAGGTTTACCGTGTGGATTTTTTAAAACTTTTTGTTTCGGTAATGAAACGAGGAAGTGCAAAAGACACTTAAAATACCTGGATATAGGTGTAATCGGAGACGATTGTCAATATGATAAAATTGATAATGATCCTTCCGCTGATGAGACCTCAAATTCTGCAATACAACGTTAGCCTTGCCCGGTGGTTTCCCGGAAAACCTCTTCGACGCTCAAGTCAGATCGGGAAACCGAAAGTAATGAATATATGATAATTAATGAAAACAGAATAACGGATTGTAGGATGAGTTCAGATTAATTAAAGGATATTTGGCTACATATCGATCGTAAGTATGAGGGCGGTGTATTTTTAGGGAGTAGCGGTTAGGAAGATGAAAACATAGTTAGTTGCAAATGATCTATGTAACCTCTTTTTATAATGGTAGAATGGAGGTTATAGGGTGAGTTAATATGGGAAGTTATTTTTGGGAGAGTGGAGGTTTTAGAAAGTTATTAGACTAAGGTGGTGGTTTATGGTTTGACTAAATAAATAACGGGTTTATAATTGACCCCGTAACACTTTTGGTTACCACGTGGATAACCAAAAACCTCAGGGTTGCCACGTGGAATTTCCCTTATTTTTATTTTTAAACAATAATCGATTATTTTTTTAATCTCACCTATATTTTAACTATAATTAATTTTCTCCATACAATTTACGCTATTTCTTTTTTTTTTTTACCAAATTGGAGTATTAATTTTTTCTACATTGTTTTTTTTATACTATTTCAACAATACAAAATAGTATTTTGCAGCTGTTAATTTAGTTTTAGTTTACAAAAAAGATCCCAATAAATTCAATTTTCTTAATACGTGTGTGATAATATGTCGTGAATTGTTGTATTTTTAAGGGGACAAAGACAATATCCTTTAGGCTTATTATTATTATTAGCATGGGCGTAGCCAATGGGGCGGACGCCCGATCTCCCTGTCGAAAATGCAAGTTTTTGTAATTTTGGTTTTTCACCTCCTTTACTAATATGATATATAGGTTAAAGAGAGTAAAAATATAACAAAATTTACTGTAGCTCAATAGTTGAAGTAACACATTTGTAATCTAAAGTTAAGGGATCAAATCCTTATTTAAAACAATTATTTTTTTATAGCCTAATAGATTTATACTATAATGGCATTATTATTTATCTTTCATAATTTAACATTCATCATTTTTAGTATGTATTTATATTTATCTATCTTAATTTTAATAGTGATTTTTTTGGAGAATTATTAGGCAAATATATAGAGTCAAAAACACTTAGTTTTTTCATAATAATATAGAAACGCTTCAACTCTTAAATATAAGTTTTTCAATGATTCAAACTCATTTAAATCTATATGATTTAAATATTTCCATAGCTTAAATAGTGTCTAATGGTGTTCGTTCGGGTCATCGTTGATTTCGGGTTAGGCGTTTTGGGTGGGCTTGAAATCGGATTTCGTGTCCATATTGTTTTTACATAGTTGTAAATTTTTTAAGTCGAATCAAATCGGATTTAGTTACAACGTCATGTAATTTCTAACACCTCTAGTTTTTATATAGTACAAAACTTTTTCATTATATCAACAATTTAGCCCACTAATTCAAAATTCTGACTTCGCCTATGAAACTAATTAGTTAGGACAGGCAATAGGGTGACATGGTAGGATTAAGAAAAACAAAGGTATTTAAAAACCATCCACCCACCCACCCATGAGGCCATGACCCACCCGTCAGTGCCACAAATCACAAGAATTGCACGGGCGCTATTTGTAGGCGTTGTAAAGGATAGAGAAACACAAAATGAGCAATTGAGCATGTCTTAACTCTTGAGTGTTTGATCCTAAAGAATTCTAAAATAATAGATCTTCATTCATAGTTTATGTTAATTTTTTCAATTTTAACTTTAGTTAATTATTAATTTTAATTAGGATTTAAAATTATATAATATAAAAAATTACTTTAGTTAACCATATTAACTACTTTAGCTAATATGGGTAGATTTAGCTGGTTGTTCTGATGGTCTAAGACAACACTTAAATATTGTATGATTTCTAAATTACGTTGATTAGATTGTTTGTTTTCACTAGTTCACATGGAACACTTGGGTTAAGGCCTCCGGTTTATTAAATGTATTCTTCATAGTGATATTACTTGATTTTTTTTGGATTCTCCTCTGCTAATTAGCCGACCATAATATATTTTTGGGATTAAGAATCTAACGTCGTTTTTTAAAGATTTTAAAAATTAGTGTTTATTTGAAACGATACTATTATAAGTACCGATTGAATGTTTTTCATGTATATTCATATTATATTGTTTTATATATTCATATTATATTGTTTTATATGAATATACATAAAAAACATTCAATCGGTACTTATATAGTTATATTCATATTATATTGTTTTATATGAATATACATGAAAAACATTCAATCGTGTCCAAACCAATCGAATGTTTCATATTAAGTTATTTCTCTTCAAACTGTGGTACTTATATTATACTAAGTTTTTCATGTATATTCATATTATATTGTTTTATATGTTCGTTGAGCTGACCATGCATCTTCCACATGCAAGAAATTCTTTTTATAAATTAACAAATTAATTCTTTTAATTTCCCGTCTTAGGAGTATAATATTGTTGTAGTTGTTGCTGCTGCTGTTTCTGTTATTGTTGTTGTTATTGAGAAAAGAGAAAAGTTAAGAGAGAGGCAACAAGAATTAGACATATGACCTCACGTAAAGAAAATGATACATCCTCCAAGATGAGACTCGACACTCGAGCAATTAATGCTCCTTATTTGTTACAAAATATCAGTAAAAATAATTTCTTATTTTAGTTTTACTCAACCTATTTATTGTTCCATTGAATTTTTTCAAATTATATTATTGCAAGAACATATAAGATTGACGGGTCATGAATTTGAATCCTAAATGCAACCCCTTAAAAAATGTAGGGTAACATTTTCTATCTCTAAAATTTTAAAAAATAAAATTGGGAACCCAACTACCTTATCAATAATTTAGAGAAAATAAAAATTAATATTAGCAATATCACAAATACGGTTCGTCAAGTACAATGAATGTTGGATTCTAATTGAGGACATTCAAGATTAGCATTTTGTGACCTTCAATAATGAATATGGGTGACGGAAACCATGTTCTTTGATTTATTTGAGATATACATTAATTTAATTCATTTAATTAGTTTTATTTTGTTAATATATTCCTCTTATTTCGAAGGATTATCGCTCTTAATTTATATATTTTTTAAATTTATATGTCAAAATATAATCAAGTAGAATTTTGTTCGATTCATCTCAATGTAAATTTATTAATATTAATCGTTAAAATTTTTAAATAGTGCACAATTAGAGACGATATCTACGATTTGTTAGAGTATATAACATATCCTGGGGCCTCAACCATCAGCTTAAGCTTTTGGTTGAATTGGTTCCTTGAGGCCCCAGAATATGTTATATACTCTAACACGCCCCCTCACACGAGAGCCCTTTGGGCTAAAAGTGTGGATGCAACACATGCCCCACTCATACATGACGCTAAATATTTCACTTTAAATGAGTGGTGGTTGAGATTCGAACTTGTGACCTCTTGTCACCCTGGCCTCTGATACCATGTCAAGGAACCAACTCAACCAAAAGCTTAAGTTGCTGGTTGAGGCCCCATGATATGTTATATATACTCTAACACGATTGAATTAGTACGCATTGGATAGTGTAAAAGTAAAATGAAAAAATTAGTATGAATTGAATGGAGTAATTAATTATAAGTTCTGTTAAATCTAGATGATTAATTTAATTTAACTTAATTTTAATATTTGATTTTAGTTTAATTCAACTCAATTCGTTCCAAAAATAAATCCTCACCAATCATTTCTAAATTTTCAATAGAGGGGGCATTTCTCCTTAACCTCTTCTTTGAGGGAAACAAATATGATTTGTTCACCTTTATCTCAGACTCTAACTTATGCGGGATATTGGATTGATGATTCTGACTCTAACTCCGACTCTAAATCCCTTCTAATGTTTCATCTTGAAGATCGTATTTTTTTTATGTATCAAGAATTGCTATAAGTAGAAGATAAAGGGAGGTTTGCCAAATATAAATTGTCAATAGTAAAACTAGAAATCCAGCTTATGTTAATCTTATCCTGTTTTTTTCTAGGGTCAAGATTAAATAAAGACCCTCAATCATTAAGCAATATTGGAAAGCCATAGCTTGGTGGATTATAAAATGGGTTTTGACATTTATTGTGATTAAGATAATGTGATTAGAATAGCGTACAATACAACATTCTTTTACTTCATGCTTTTATGTTTCTTGAAATGTTTAGTTTTTGTAAGATGGATTGTTACAATATAATTAGTTTTACTTTTGTCAATCTAGCTAGGACTAGGATGTGTGTCGGAGTGAACGATAGATCAAATTAATAGGATATATATACATGCTTAAATTTCTATGTATGCATGAATTGAAATGAGAAACACGACAACGACTTGAGTGAGATGGGCCTCTCCGCGGATCTAACTAGGGATAAGAATAGTTTGAGATGTCAGATCCATGTTATAGAACGCTAATAGGCTCTATCTGCCCTCCTGATCTTTTTTTAGTCTATCTTTTATTTATTCTTTTTAGTTTTGTTTCTTTCTATCCTTTGGTTTTCTTTTGTCTTTAGATAACATTGTTAATCGTCACTCATTTCCTTTTATACATGGCTCTTTTCCTTTTGGGGTTAGAAAATAGACCACTTTCCTCTAATCCTCCCTTAAAGTATATGTACGGGTATGGATCGTTTGTCATCTTACCTACCCAAACCATGCCTTTAAGCGGGATGTATATATATATATATAATCCGAATGATTGATGTAAAAGCCAATTTTATACGAAATTATGGGTCAAATTTAAATTTAAAAAGGAATTAAAATCAATCCCCATGGATATTTTCCTTTTTTAAAATATGCTATCTTTGAATATTATGTTTATAATTGGTAACTTGTCACTAATATTTATTGTAAATAACAAAATCAATTATATGAAACTATTCAATTTTTGGGTTCATATAATATATATAATATATTAGTGTTTATTAAATTCATTTCATAATAAGGTTCATGAATGAAATATTTTGTAACTCCTAACGTGTAATTGTGATATACGTTGGTTTTGAAGCGTTTCATCATGAAATTTGTGGTAATTGGTAGAAGCATTAGCATCATCATCCCATATAGGCTTTAAGTTAGGCCGATGATGAAGTATAATTTATAGGCTTTGAGACTACTTTTATTGAACTCTAACTACTCCTATTTTTTTATTTGATCGGTAGAACCATCAAGCGGCGTATTGTTTGGCAAATAAAGTTGCATTTTCTTACTAATAACAAAAATAAGTGTCGCGGACTGTTATATGACTTGATTCTCAATATATATTAGTATGTCTTTGTGTAACTTAAAACAAACAATAGTTATAATTGGGTAAGTCTCGAAAGTATGACTGTACCAGTAAAGTTGTAGTCTATTACGACTTTATATTTCAAAAAAATTACATTTTTATATATATTTAACAACGACTATTTAAAACAACAAAAATACTCTTGATAAAGTTTCTTACAAAGATAATTGTTTTCAACTAATTTATCATTAAATTTTAAACCAATTATCAAAAAATTATAGATTGTTTAGTTTTTTAAAGCGAACCCCAAAAATATTCAACATGAGTCAATTCCTATAATACCTCAAAGACTCATATGAGAAATAATATTTCACATTGAATGCAGTGATTTGCGCATCATTATAATATAGTACATAACATTTTTAGGAGTTTTACTATCATCTTAAACTTTAAATTGAATTTACAATAATATATGCTGTATATTCTTCTAATAATTCGATGCACAAATTTTCAACATTTATTATTTCTATGATTTTACGATTTTATGATACGATGGCCTAGAAAATTTTATACTTACTGAAATAGTTGCTTAGCTAGTTGGTACTAGTGTCTTTGAGGAATGATATTGATTTTGCTTGATGAACACTTAACTAATAGTCTTATTTGATAAAATAGTAAAAGTAGTATTTAACTAACATAACATATTGAAATTATGTCAAGAAAATAATTTGATTATGATGAAGTTAATAATTACAACCACTTTTACAAAAATGGGCAAGCTAATATTATGGATCCCTACCAAAAAAGGATACACACTACAAAAAATACTTAAAATGTTGGTAATAGATCAAGAAATTATTGTAATTTTCTATCATCATAAAATTTTTGGCTAAGGTAGTTGAAATGTCTATGGGAATCTTTGTCATCAAATTTAATAAAGTAAGTTAATGAAATTATAGACATTCCAAACAAATGTTATTAATTGTCTTCTCTATTTGATATTAATGATATTATGTATACTCTTTGGCCATAGTAGAATAACCTACTTTTGAATTGTTATAAATTACATAGGTGTCTCTATAATTATATTTTGCCAATTACATTGGGAGCATTTTTTTGTTAGAATTGAAAAAAATAGTTTATCAAAATTTATTATAAATTAGTTCAAAAAAAACCTAGTATAGTGTAAAATAATATCAAAATAAATGTTATAAAAAGGTAATATATTTACAGCCTTATTGTATATAAAAATTAATAAACTCTCACCATGGGACATATTTATATATATATAGAAGTAATTTATTTTTCCTATTGATTACTTTAAAATTATAAGTGATCACTTTAATACATTTAACGTACATGAGTCAACGCAATAGAATTAAACATCCCCAAACATAATATAAGGATTTTTGATATTTGAATATTTGTTTTGTTATTGAGTCTTAATGCTTAAATACACAAATTATTAGGCTAATCATAGAAATTAAATGAACATATTATACTAGCTTCCTAAATTAATACTCCATCCTATTCTCCACAAGTGTTCTATTTGATTTTTGGGCACTGTTCATTTCTTAATCTTAATTTGCATTTTATTATTAATAGTTAAAATATGGTCAAATGAGATCTTGTTTGATTCGTCTCATTGCAAGGATTATTTATATTAATTTTTCATAATTTTTAATTATTCACAATTAGAGATATTAAGAATTAGATAGAGTATATAAAGCAAATGAGACACTTATGATGAATAGAAGGTAATATTATTCTCAGAAATTACAAATATTAATTGTATTATAATTTCCTACAGAAATACTCATATATTTACTTTTTTAAAAAAAATCACACCTACGCATAAAAATGAAAAAGTTTGCACAATTCTTTTTTTTTTTCTCAAAAAAAATAAGAAAGTTCCAATAATGGACCCTAAAAAATAACATGGATAGGCCTATAAAAACGCTCAATATACCCTTCCCCACAATTCCATTGTTTTTCTCTATCCTCTCTTTCTGTCCTTTGATTCTTACAAAAACACAACACAACTCCACTTCCATCAAACTCAAATCAAAAACCGTCTCACAGTTTTTCTTTCTTTCTTCCTCCATTTTCAAACCATTTTTCTCTATTATCACGAAATCTTCATCAATGGATACCTACCATGAAATCGACACCATTAAACTTGAGAAACTCAAAGCGATGCAGCGTTACAGAACTTTCAACAAGATCGCCAACATTCTCCGTATGCTAGAAATCATCGTTGCAATCACTTTCATCTCCTACTCAATCTCCTTCGGTTCGTATTACTTACCGGCAGTTTTTGAACTCGCCGATAAATTTCTCCGGCGACTTTCCGCCTTAATTTTCAGTCCTCACTTCGTCTTCGTAATTGGAAACATAATCATCGTAACTCTGTTCGCAAAATCTTCCGCTGATAAAACTTCTTTCACTTCCAATAATGCTGGTGAGGAAATATTCGGTGAAGTTGAAACCGTAGTCGCTGAATCTCCAGTGGTGGTCAAGGAAGTTCCAGCAGTGGAGGTGAGAGAAAAGGAGGAGAAAATTTATCGAAGGACGAAATCGGCAGGAGAAATTGTAGTTGTAAAAGAGGAGGAGAAGAAGATTTTACAACGTTCGGAGACGCAAATTCGCCGGAAAATTGAAAACACTGAGAAAAATCCGGTGATTTTGGGGAGAAATGGTCGGACGTTTGAAGAAGATGAATTGAGTAATGAAGAGTTTAGACGGAAAGTCGAAGCGTTTATTGAGAGACAACAGAACTTTCTAAGAGAAGAAAAATTAGCTGTTATTGTAAGTAATTAAGTAAGTAATTAGTAGTGATAATATAATATAATTGTTCTATATGAGCAATTCAAAACAAAATTTGTTCTGTAATAAAAGGTCAGTTTTACAGAGCAAAAAAAAAAATTAAAAACAGAGGGAAAACAGAGTATGGTAGAAACTAGGGGGTGTTGTTTTTTTGACACTTTCTCAAAGGGATTTTAACTACTACTATTTGATTTTCTTGCTCTGTTTTGTAATGTTAATCTAAAGATTAACTATGTTATATATATTCTAGTTTTAGTACATAATAAATAAATATAATTAGTAGTGTTGATGTTACTAAGTATTCAATTCATATCAGCTGTGTTCTAGCTTGAAGTATGGTGGTTTAAATTGCCATGGATAATGGATATGCAACCTTAGCTAGAAAGAAAAGGATTTTAATGTTTGACTAGTGTCATTGTATAAATTTGTGGTAATAGAAGTAACTTTTTTTTGGTGATTCTTGTTCTTTAATAGTGAGATACTGTAATTATGTTAATACATATTGTTGCCACGGATAGGACTCAGAAAGAATATTTCCTGTGCTGGAATTTTAAATTGTTCAATTAATTTGGTTGATGTAATATTTTTTTTTACCAATTGGAGGGTAATGCTTGTGGGTTTACAGCACAAGTTTGTTCCGCTAGAATTGGTACGGTTAGAATGTGCAGCTCATAAAAATGGTGAAAATTATATAGAACCAAAGAGTAATTTCCACGTATCAGCCTTTAAGTTTAGGTTTGTTTCATTTCAGAGCCTCAACGTTTGTTTCTTTGAATAACTATCACGAAAAGTATCAAAGCATCATTGAGGCTAGTTAATCGTTGACAATTTAAATGACTTTTGATCGGCCTAAATGACTTTAATTATTATTAATTACTTTTGACTTTTGTTGACTATTCCTAATACTTTTGACTTTCCTAATTATCAAGAGTACCTGGTGTTTTTAGCACTATAATATCGTTTTTACCCATCATAACGATATTTTTTCAAAAAGTGAACATCCCAATTATACTTATGGGATAACTCTTTCAAAAATTCGGTCGAAACAATTACTTATTCGCATATTTTAAGGCACGTAGATCGAAAAAAATATTTAACGTCGTTTTATCTATCATAACAATATTTTATCAAAAAACGACCTGTTGAAAATCACGATGTCTATTTTTAAAAAAAATATCGTTATGATGAGTAAAAACGACGTTAAAATGCTAAACTTTGATACTGTAATTCGCAAAAATCACTAAACTTAAAGGCATTATTCTAAAATTACTCAAAATTAAATAAAATAATGAAGCTGCTGAAATAAGTATCAATAGCCAATAGGAGATAATTATGTATTGATCAATTTGATTCTAACGCTTTTTATTTTACCCAATAGTAATTTATAAAAGCGTTTGATTAGCACTATTTATAATAAAGTGATTTTTTTTGCAAGTAAACAATTCTCCGGCCTAATAACGAAAAAATATGAGTAAAAATAAAAGGATATCCCTCCCGACTAATTTAGTTGTCTATTTTTTTTGGGCATATTTGTCGAGGTAACATTTTGACTCTTAATATCTCTAATTATGCTTAAATAAAAATTATGAAAAGTTGATAAGAATAATCTTTGCATTGAGACGAATCAAACAAGCCTGCACATGACTATGTTTTAACTTATGGATTAAGAATAAAATACAAATTAAACGGAATTTATGAATAGTATAAAAAACAAAATGAGACAACTGAATTGATTCGAAGAGAGTATAACATACTAGTATAAATACCCGTTTAATGCACCGATGAGTGATGAGTGAGCATGGAGATACATAAAAATTTAATTAAAGTGATGAAAATTTATATTATGTACATAAGAATATTACATTTTCAGAAAAAATCATTTTATGTAAAAACAACATTTAGTTTTTATGAGCATTTTGTAAAAATTCTGCCAAAATGAAATCATTAATTAAGCTTAATTATTTTGATCCCAATACAACGGATTTATTTGATTCTAAATGAATTTTTAAACAATTCATATTGAAATCTTCTAATTTATGAATTGATATTTTGCGTAATATAATAATATTTTTTATGAATTAATTATGTTAGTTTGACCGTATTCAAACATGTTGATATTTTTTTAAGAATTGAAATACATTAACATTAACAGCTAAGAAAATTAAAAAGCTAAGTATTGCTAATAAATTTTAATTTACTTAACACTTAAATGACTTTTTGATAGATGAATTAAATACTCCCTTCAATTCACCTCTATTGTCCCATTTCGTTGGGCACGGATATCAAGAGTGGGATGTGGTCTACTAAAAAGTTGATAGTTCTGTATTTTAATTGATTAAATTAATTGTAAAGGTGGCAGTTGGATTATTGTAAGTAGTAAAAGTAGGAGTATTTTGGACATTATTAGTGTAAACATTGCGTATTTAGACAAAAGAAATCATGAGGTGAATTTACCCAATAAGAAAATGAAACAATAGTTGTGAAATAAACCCTCCATTAGAGTAACCCCTGCAAAAGATCATGCAAAAATACGATTTTGGTAACAGTCGCCGTAATGTTCGTAAAACGAAGTTTACAACCAAGCTAATACATATGATTTTGTAGTGAATTGAGCTTATATATATTTCAATTGTGGTAAACTAAAAAGCCTTTACAGCAATACGATGCAACCTGACTTTAGCACTATGATGCAAAAGAGAGGAGTATATGTGTACAGTGGCGGATCTATGTACGGGCCTCCCGAGGCACGTGCTTCGGGAGAAATTTTTTTGGTATTTTTTTGTTCTAATTTTAATCTTAACCTCTATATTCAAAATTTTGATTTTTTAGGTGTTTTCACTCTTAATCTTAATTTTAATGTTATAATCTTTAAGCATAATCTTAAATTCTTAATCTTATTGTTTTAATCTTTATTCTTAATCTAGATTCTTATTGCATTATTAGTGTTTTTTAATATTTGATAACAATGCCATCTAAATTTGATTGAAGTTATAATTGCGAAATCATTGTGACTCATAACCTGATGTTCATTCAGGCTATATGAACTAAATAGCACGCCAAGTACACAGATTCACAGAAGAAAATTGATTTTTTAGAAATTAGAAGTAGGAGTTGCAAATTATATTTTTAGTTATTTGATTAGAATCTCACGTGAATTACTATGAAGCTAGAATGCAAATCTAAAGTCACGAGTCTTGGTTGACTGAATAACAAAATACAATGGTTGACTTTTTCAATTGATCAATCTAAATCTCAATTAATTGGTTTATTATCTTCCCAGCTCCCTCTTCTTTAGTTTATTGGAAAATTGCTTGATATTAAACTTTTTCTTGGTTTAAGAGACTGGTTCACAAAGATACTATATATTGTTCATATTAGCAATTTCATTTATTCGTTGGTGCCCCAGGAAACTTTAAACTCTAGATATGTGTACATAAAAAAATATAAATGGATATATGAATTAAGAAGATGCGTTGCCACTTGGTGGTATGGAAAAAGTTAGGAACATATTCTAGCACTTAAAAAGCAAAGTTGATGGATTAATCTGGAAAATTAGGAAACTATTACGACCATTAAATTTATTTATTGTGTTGATTCTGTATTGATGTTTTAAGGAAACTTATTTGATCGATTGTGATTGAAAAATGCAAGCTTAAAATCGAATAGGTTGTGTGGTAGAACAACATTGTTGGCCTTTTGAGATAGCTAGAACAAACATATACTTCAACATTGTGTAGTACTCCTTTTTTGTTTTGATACCTAATCCACAATATTATGCCCTAAGGCATATTTTCATGATCATTCACTATTACATTGTTTTTTTGAAAGGAACTTTCTATTCTTTCTGTTACGTATGTTCGTGAGATATTTCTATAAAATTTCTAATAGCTTAAATTTCGGAGAAAAATAGTGTACATATGAAGAATAGATTCGTGAGGCTGCGCATCTTAACAGGAAAATGTATTGATGTTGTGAACATATTGTATGTTTGATAAATAAATTAGTAGCATATGATTGTAACAGTCTCTTGAGGTAAAAATGTCACTCATATTTCTCTCTATGCAGGGCTCTCAATATTTGAGGTTAAATCGACCACATTCTATTGGCCTCTCTTTGGTGAGGTGTATGGATTTCCATATCCGAAACCTGTTTTCGAGCAGAATATTGGGATGATGATGATTATATCTATTACACAATATTTATATAAAATGATCAAAATTCAATCAAGTAACTATTACTAGAAAGTATCCTCATCATCAACAAATTTTATTTTATAAATGAAAAGAAAAATTAACCAATTATGTTGACCAAAACATGTAGTCAATAATAAGTGACATATTCTAAATTATCCTTTGAATACAGTAAAGAAATTTGCATACGATAAGGAAAGTTGCAACTTGCTACGGACCGATACCATACAACTACACCCCTTTGTAGGGACACTTTTTTATTCTTACCTTTCATGCCTTAAATGCGTTTACCTTGACTTCACTTATTAACAACTAGGGCATGTGGTTTTGACGTTTGGATCACTTCATGAAGTGATCAAGGAAGATGCTATTTAGAGTGCTTTCGACAAGACAAGAAAGACTCTAAACGAGGCAAGCGGAAAGTTCACATGCACTTTGGGTCATGCCTTAAACGAGGCAAGACATCAAAGCATCGAGAGAGGTGCCTTGGACGAGGCAAAGACTTTCAAAAATAGTAAAGGCTTGAAAATCGCCGCTCGTTCGAGCAGGTCACTAGCTCATCCAGTGGCAAATGCGTGTTATTTTGTTTTGCGGGCTGTGCTTGGGGACAAGTATAACTTGTCTAAGGGTTTCTCTAATGTATTAAGGACTATATAAAGGCCTAAATTAGATTAAAAAAAAACACAAAAGAGAGGCTAGTAGAGGGGTCATGGATTTAAGCCATTAGAGTTTCATCTACATTGTACTAGTGTATTGAGGTTGAGCTCCATTAAAGGTGGAGTCTTTATCTCGAGAGCGTGTTTTCGAGTGTAAAGTAGGTTGAATCATCAATGTAATATTGATTGATTAATGATATATAAATTTGTTTGAGGAGCAGGTATCTAAGGTACCTCATAAAATTATTGTTTGTTGCCTACATTAATTGTGCTATGTTCTTCATTGTGTCATTGTTTATTTTTCTTCATCATTGTTTATTTTTCTTCACCAAAGCACTCCTATTCGCTTCCATTACAATGATCAATTACTTTCATATTGTAAGTGATTAGCCTAATTCAATTTGGTTTATTATTATAAATAATCACTTTAAATTTAAAGTGATCATTTTAAAACTATAACATTACAAAACAAAGAAAAAACGCTCACAACCAAGATTGAGGTCGCGTCAATTACATTCACCAAACTAATGTTGCTGGCTAAATAGTCGGTTGTACCGACAAAAAACATTTAGTAGTTAAAAAATATGTTCTAACCATTACTTTAAGATTATAGAGTGATAAATATTAAACTATAAATTATCATTTTAGGTTTATAATAGGTCACTCTAAGATTAATAACATTATAAGGTTGTAAAGTGGTGATCAATATTGTTCCTGTCAGATTTTGTCGAACAATTAATTAAGAGTAATCTCCTTAATCTGTAAAGTAATTAAGAAGATTAAGCTGGTGAGGGTCAAGATCTTTAATCCTTTGCCGGTTATGTAGTAAGATCTTATTGGCTCTAGATGACAGCTAGCCTGAAAAAGTCAACACAAGGGTTAGAAAGGCCCGCACTACAACATAATTTGCTTTTAGTGGGATATATTTAGCGAAATTTAATTTAAATGTCGCTATTTCCAATTTCTTATAGTGTATATAGAGGATTTAGTGACATTTATTAGACCCTTTAGCAGCATATTAAAAAGTCACACTAAAACTTTTAGCGACATAGGATCTAGTGACATTTCTCACAAAGACCAAATTAAATGTCGCTAAATCACTTTATGGTGGAACTTAAAATAAAAATCAATAGTTATTACACTAAAAATATGAATTAGTGACATTTTTTTAATGCCACTAAATCCAATGTCGCTAAAAGCTAAATTTGTTGTAGTGCCGGAAGGTGTTCCTCCGGGGACCTTCTCCAACGCCCAAGTCAGTACCAGGACAAATGATGATTCGCCTAACCAGTCCTTCAAGATGCCCGGTGGCAGTCAAGTGGATTATGGCTTAGGGCTTGTTTATGACGTAAGGTCTTTGTAAAATAACAATGACGAGAATTGATGTAAAAGATTCTATATCAATAAAGTATTAATACTTGGCTTGCAATATTTGCATTCAATCTTTCTCTTTACATAAGATTTTTCGTACCTCATTTATGGTGTATCCCTTAGTATTTATAGCTAATTATTGAGACGTATACATTCCTTTAAAGGGTCCCCAAGAACATTTCTTGCATGCTACAAATGATCTCTTTCTATGTGTCATCTTTAGAAGTTAACTAAGCACTTATTTCACCTTTAGTGGTTTCCATTACTGACGTGTGTCCCACTATTCGCTTGTTCTTTGAGATGTTTCACAAGTGTCTTTAATACTGAGTTTCTCGTGCCTATGACCTTCAAGCTACCTGATATC
The DNA here is from genome assembly GCA_019425755.1 of Amaranthus cruentus. Lineage (NCBI taxonomy): Eukaryota > Viridiplantae > Streptophyta > Magnoliopsida > Caryophyllales > Amaranthaceae > Amaranthus > Amaranthus cruentus. The sequence continues at coordinate 19,307,260 of CM033455.1, forward strand.
CTCCTTATAATCTGGCAGATAAATGTTCCCAGATGATGACCTTCTCATAATCTCTGTTGTCAGATACTGATGGATATGAGTTCACGACCTTCGTCTTCTGATTTATCCAGCCTAATGGAGATTTCTTTCCTTAATTATTCTCCATTATCTTAGGATGATATTGTTGTCCGTGTTTAATATTTTTCACCTATACAAATATTACTTTAAGATTAAAGAGTGATCAATATTAATTCTATAAATATACATTACGAGAAGTCAGTAAAAATAATTTCATTGTGAAACAGTTTCATTTGAAAAATTTGTGTCTACAATCTATCACTCTACTAGATAGTCACAACCTGAATGATATTAGAACTAAGCATTACATGTAACTAATTGTATAAATAACAAAAAAATCCTAATAAAAGTATATTATATTTTAACTATTTTAAAATATGCAATACACTAAATAATACTCATTTGATGAATAAAATAAAAAAGATTTTATACATATTTGAAAAACAAAATATATATATATGATTTTCTAATACATTAAATGATGTGGGCATAAAGTCAAAGATAAAAAAATTAGTAAAATAAACAATGACATCATCATTGAGTGTTAGAGGAAAAATTTTAAATAAAGATATGACACGTAAGCATTTTTAAATAAGGATGATGTTAGCAGTGTTTTGTTTTAGTAATAGTTAATAGAATAGATAGATTATAGATTTGTATAATATTTTAGTTTACTTGTACTAGAGCATTTTGGAACTGGAGCAGATAATTTGGGTGAGTATTTATCTAGGGTGGGAGTTCATCAAGACGGCAGACAGTTCCTTTGATGTGATGAGATTCTATTCTATCTTTTTCTAATGTTTTACTTTACTTGTACTTGTTCATTGTGCTTGTGCTTCTTGTTAAGACTTTGGTTTTTTAGGAGTATCTTTTATATTCAATCCGAGTTCGACTCGATTCGAGGAAAATAATCTGATTCAAGTTTGAGGAAAAAGTTATTCGACTTCGACTCCGACTTTACAATTCGAGTCCGAGTTAAAGACGGATAGGAGTTGGACCTTATTAAAAATCCAACACTCCGAACCGACTCCGACCCTGAAGGAAATTCAACATTGAATTTGACTTTTACACCAATATTTTGTTTCCTTTAAAAACTCTAAATAAGACTAATTCAAGCATTCTCTTATACTAATTGTAATTTTCGATTTTAAAAAACAACTTGGTACTTTTATTTAGATTAATCAATCAGAATACGACAAATCAAATCAAGAAAAAATAAAATACGCTATATCAAAATGCGAGAAAATTTTGTTAAATTGTAGTATTAGGATTATTTCTCTTATTAAACTTAAATTCAAAGTACATATTTTTTTTAAACAGTTAAATTGTATTTGAAAAATATATTTTGTTAATTTTGTATGCTTTAAAATCATTAGTACAATATAACAATGATATTGTTTGATAATATCGACTCCGCATCCGATTCCGTTGGAGGTCCGAGAGTCCGAGTCGGGGCAAACTTGGAGTATGCATAATCCGACTCCGAGTGGAGGTGGACTGAAAAAAAGTCCAACTATTATCTGGAGCAAGTCGGAGTATGTATAATCTGAGTCGAGTCCCACCTATTGCCATCCCTACACTCGAGTCTAGCGCAACGTCAAAGATTTCACCATTAGATGTGAATAATTATATTTTTTTCTTTGTTATAAAATGGCAGTTATGTTCTCATGTTATGCACTCATGCGAATTTTGAAAAGAAAATATTAATATTAATAATTCAATTTTTTTATCCATTTGCTATGAATTGTCTTATTATTGAATTATTTTTGAAAGAATTAACATTTTCCTTTGTTTGCTATCAGCAATCCTAATTAGTATGCTGGCAGCAAGCTAAGGGTTATAGTTGATATATTTAAAAAAACTCTGAAATTAAAATTATTTATAGCGGATGGACCAAATGTTATGTTATAAATGTAAATTTTTCCTTTAAAAAATAATACACTTAGTCCGCCTGTAATCCATTGTGGCAATTGACCCATACGGCCATACCCATACCCATATCTATACGGCCATAACGTAGAAGAGATACTTTCCTACGTTCTATAATACTTGTTACTGAGTGTGATATATTGTGTGGAAAAATGTCACTATCAATAGCAATATGAACGGAGAAGTATATATAATAACAAACATGATCACTATTTGATACGAAAAAAGTGTCATTTTAAAATACAAATATAAAACTTATTTATCTCAATCAACAACATAATTAGGTATTAGACATAGAAGATTTTATATATAGTACTTTTGCAGGCTAGCTGAAACGGCTAATTATATATCTTAATCTCAAAGAAAAGTTTGACCCCACTTTTTAGTCTTTTGGATATCTAAACTCTTCTTTCATTTTGTTCAAGTGACATCAACCAACTAATATTCTTCTTTCTTTACTAAATATTATTTTAGACATAAAATTAGCTTATTATATGCCTTTTTATCTATTTATTAGAATTACATATAAAAAAGTGAATTTATTCTGGTATATTAGCATAACCTAAATAAAAGAATTGAGAATAAAAACTTATGTGACTAGACATATAGATTCTTTAGCTTCTTATTTGCCTTTAATCCTTGATATAATGTAATAACGGGCCGTGCTTAATTTTTTCTTTTCCAATATTCTACTTTCTAATTTAATATGAAACAGGCGATCTTGGGAGAGACCGTCTTATTCTAAGACGGCCTAATATTTCAACTCATTGCATTTTCTCTCTTCTTTTTTATTTTCTGGGCATTTTTTAATTTTACTCTTAAAGATATCAATTTTGACCTTAAAGATATCAATTTCAATTTAGGTGGAAATTGATCAGTTTAAAGCCACAATTAATCACTTATAGGCTCAAATTAAAATTTATTTTAATTGATGTGTTTAAGTACTACTTTACGTTGAAATTGATACCTTTAAGGTCAAAATTGATACCTTTAAGGTTCAAATTGAAAAATGCCCAGAAAATAAAAAATAAAAACACAAAATTGGAATCTGAAGGGCGCGTGTGCTACACGCGCCTGCAATGGGCCGGCCCAATTGTAATCGTAAAATAGCACGGTCTTACGCAAGTTTTTGTGAATATGAAATCTTTAGTGCTTCCAACTTTAATTTATGCTCTTCAAAAGAGGTGAGAAGACTCAACAGTCAACCCTATTTTTTATGGATCGGTGGACTATTTTTTTATGAAAATATTATCAAAAGAATCATTGGATAATTATTATCACCAACTTAAAATCAGTTATCATTTTGTCACTTATCAGATAATTACTTATCATTAATTAGAAATGTTCAACTAAACATGTTTAAGACTCTAAGTATGAATAGTTAATTTGACTTTTTAACACGTGTTAAAGCATATAATAAATTGGAATGATTTCTTGATACGTGAGAGACTCAAGTAAGTCAATTATTCACTTGATCCAACCGACTCCGACCGCTTTCTAATTTTCATTTATCCAAAAATTATAGTGCATCTTATAATGTTTTGAACATATATGATGTGTTGAATAATTTGTATTTGCGTTATGTTTTGGTGTTTTAATTTTGTTTAATGGTCAACCCATTAGGACTAAGAGTTTTTGTTCTACTTCAATATTAAATGAAACTTTAATTTGATTATAATATTTTTTTAATCATTTTTCATTACCATCTAATATCACATTTTTAATGATAATGCATGCACTTAGGAGAGTTCACCGGTCCAAACCAGGATTGGACTGGCTGGAACCTATTAGACCGAAAGATCGAAATTTTGAATATGTTAAGACTTTGTAAGCAATTTTAATAACAAAAATAAATTTAAAAATGAAAGATTTTAAAATAATTTAGCAAATTAAAATATAAAATTAAAATATTATTTGAGTTAAAAAATTATTTTGTGTTGGAAATACAAAATATAAAACCCTTTGAATAAGTATATACCTAGAAATTGTAATTACCATTCCTCTGTAAAATTACTTTTATACATATCCGGTTTAATCCAATCTAACTCATATTTTTCCGGGTTTAGAACGGACCGGACCGGAAACCTGGAATGAAGAATAAGTAAAGACTCAGAGCCCGGACCTATGCAACCGATCTAGTCTGGTTTAGGTCCGATCTCTACCGATTTCGGCCCGAACTGTTATTCCAGTCTCATTTTGCACACCCTTACATGCGGTGGAATGAATTTTTTTTTAAGAATATGAGATTGTTGAAAAAAACCAAGTTAGTATACGTATTAAACTTGTCAAGAGATGTTTCTACCAAAATTACATAAAATTTTCACTATCATTTATACTATTCATCATCATCGTACTCAATATATCCCGCCCATAGAAAACTATGACCAAGGTTTGAAGAGAAAAGGACGGCGGTAATTCATATATAGCCATAAATTAGAAAAGCACTGGCAAAGAGTCCCTCGTCCGAACGGATTAGTATTAAATCGAATTACTAGTATATACTCCCTCCTATTCAAAATTATTGTCCACTTTCCTTATTTAGTCAAGTAACTCTAATTGTCCACTTTCTATTTTCGGCAAAGATTTTTTACCTATATACTCTCAACTACCCCAACTTATATTATTTAAAATACTCCACCTACCACTTTTTCAATTATTATAATCACTTAAATACGCCAACATAACCTTTACAATTATTATAATCACTTAAAATACTCCAACTATTATTTTTTTGAAATTCGGGTCCAACCCAAAGTGAACAATTATTTTAAATACGAGGGAGTATATTTCAGAACGCGATACCCGAATGGAAAGAGTACAAACAATAATAGAGAAGGGAACATGTAAAAAGACACCATAAAATACTCTAAGCCAATTGGATACATAGTCTATTTACAAGTACACTTGTCAGACAATCTAACTCTAAGTTCGTGCATTTTATTCAGAAAGCAAGCTCTACTATACTAAATTATTCTACCAAAATTTAATATAATAACAACACAACAAAGTGGGCCATCCGATTATAAAGAATTATACTCAAATTTTATTCGTATATTGTTTTTATTTAAACTCTAAACAATTTTTTTATACATCTCAAAATAAAGTAATGTGTAGCACAAAATCTGATATTTTCTATCCAAACTTAATTAACAAACTTATTTTTTCTCATCTATATCAAAGTATTTATGTTATAGTAATATTTACTCTGTCCTTTTGTATTTATTAAAACATGAAAATCTAAAGGAAAAATTATCGTAAATAATGCAATTTTTTGGTAATTTTCTTTAAAATAATACCAACTTTCACTACAAAAATTTTGCAATCTTGCGACTAAGCGTTTTAGTCGGAGATTGGTCGGTATAGAGCTATACCGACTAACTTCCAACTAATTCCATTTAGTCGGCATAAAAGGGTCGCTAAAAGCCAGAGGTCGGGAAATTAGTCGGAATTCCGACCAACTGACGTTTAGTAGGTGTTTAGTCGGAATTCCGACTAAAAGCTTGTGTCGGAATTTAGTCGCAACTACCGACTAATAGTTAGTTGCAATCTAGTCGCTGTAAACTAAAAACCGATTTTGATGATATTTATTGTTTTTTTTAAAAAATGTTTATTAAATTTTTTCCGACTAACCTCCGACTCAGTAGTAGTAGGAGATTAGTCGGAAAAGTCAAACTTCAATTCACCTAGATTTTGACCATATTTTGGCGCCTCTTTTCTCGACGCATCTCCGACTAAATAATAGTAGGAGATTGGTCGGTGAAGTCAAACTTCTGTTGACTAAAAAAGTATCACCGACAGATTTCCTACTAATATTTTAGTCGGAATCTAGTCGGAAGCTTTTTAATATTAAAATAATAAAACTGGTCAAATGTGGTCAATTGTCGTTGACCACATTTGACCAGTTTTATTATTTTATTATTAAAATAAATTATCGAACCAATATAATAAAAAACGCAATAAAAGATAATAGAAAACGCACAAATAAAATTAATAACGCAAATGTTTCGAGATATAAAAATATAAACATAAAAACAATTAAAACAAAAATTAATGTTATACAACCCATTGTTTCTACATATAAAAATAAAAACATAAAAAAATAAAAGTACAAGGATCAGACGGGGGGGGGGGGGGGGGGAGGAGGGTCCGTCAAACCTCTTTCGGCAAAAAAAGTGCGCATAAAGCCGAGAAGATGTTGTACCTCTAGCCTCAGACGCTCATGCTCCGCCACTAGCCGCTCAAACTCCTCCCTCGAAATGTTCGAGTTGAGGCTTTCCGCAACTCGATTCATGGACTACTGAAGCTCATCCAACCTCTCGTTCGCTAGTTGTTTGGGGGGAGGGGTGGCCTGGGTTTGAGTCTGTGGCGCCGCAACATCAGCGTAATAGACCGCTGCGGCGTCACCAACACCAAACACAGCCTTGGAGGGCTTCTTCGTCGGCTCCTGTGATTCGATATTTTTGACGGCCTGAAAATAGGCGTCATTTATCTCCTCATCAAGCAAAAAATTATATAAAAATTTCGGCAGAGTTTCCTCTGTAAACTAACTAAACCAAAATTTAAATAACCCTGAAATAAAAGCTAAACTACGAAAACAGCTATCAAACCAGCATTTCCTCAAAATCCAATATCAAATGTCCAAAGTATTCTAAAACAGCTAATTTACCAAAAGCTAAACTAGCTACCAAAAAACTAACTACACTATGATTCATGAGTACTAAAAAACAGCACATAATTGCACTTACGTTTACGGCCTTGGACTTCTCGTTGACCCACTGCAACCCGTCCTTTGTTTTCACCTTATGAGTGCGTAGAAACAACTCATAAGAGGAGGGCGTGCGGTTCTGCTCTTTTTCCTGTGAAAACAAAGTTCGTGGTTAAACAAAATAATGAATAAATATTGGGAGAAAAAAATTAAAAAAAATCAAATTAATAAAAGATCAAGAATATACCAATATCCGCAATGTCCTGCGGGCAGACACGGAGCCGCCGGTATGGGTGACTTCTGCGACACCCGTTTCATTGCCCCGGCGACGGTTCCTCCTCCCTCGCTCCCGCCTGGGCTGGAATTCTGGATCTGTCCAGGCCCTTACCCATTCTCTCCAAGCCTCCGTCGACGCCCATTCAGGCTTATATTCATTATTCGCTTCATAGCGGCTCCTATGAAGATGAATAATGTCCTTGTACCGGGTCCTGGCCCTCTTCACCCACTCCCTGCGCACCGTGGGAGTGATAGAGGGATCCCAAGACCAATGTTTCTGAAACGACAAAAACAATTAGTATTAGTACAACAAACAAGTCAATTTAAAGTTAATCAAATAATGAAATAATGTAGTAAATAGACTTACTTGAAACTGATGCCAATAGAATTCGATAGCATCCCTAGATAGGTACCTCCAAGCCCATCCTCCAGGATCTTGGTAGGCCTCAAACGTCCTACGAATGGACGTTGATATTTGGTTGCCAGTGTCGGTGGCAAACGTGCCCTCGTCGCCCATGGAAGAGGTGGTGGTCGGTGCAGCGGCGGAGGGGGAGGGTCATCGCGTGGCAGCCCCTGGGCAGTGTCAGCCTCCGGTGTACTAGCGTTATATGGCGAAGCACGTGATGACACCGGAGAGGGAGTGACAGCCCCCACTGCCCTCCTAAAGTCTGACCTCACAAAATGCTCATCTAAACCCGCAGATGGTTGAGAGAGCAGAACAGCATGGGTGCCAGGGTCAGAACGTGCATGCTGTTGAACCGATCGCGACTCAGGGTCGTATGGCTGACCGGTTCGGGGGTCTATACGTTGTCCTAGACTATTTCTCATTCTAGGCATCTAAATTTAACAATTAATTTTAACAGAAAATAATATCAAGATTATTACATTAAGTAAAATCAGAAAATAAAAAAAAAACGTCAACTGGTTTTTTAACATAAAAAACGAAATTTATTTAACAAATAATTTCATCAAGATTATTACATTAATATGCAAATTTTAAACAAAATAAAAAACGAAATAAAACATAAAAAACGAAATAAAAAACAGAAAAAAAAAACCCTAAAGATTATTACATGTTTATCCTAAAGATTATTCACGTAAAATATTACATGCAGAAATTCGACATAAAAATAAAAAAGAAAAAAAAAGAAAAAAAAACGTAAACCCAAAAAAATTCGACAATAAACATGTAAACCCTAAAAAATTCGACAATAAACATGTAAAAATTCGACAATAAACATGTAAAAATTTGACAATAAACGTAAACCCTAAAAAATTCGACAACAAACAAGTAAACCCTAAAAAATTTAGAAAACATAAACATGTAAAAAACATAAACATGTAAAAACAACATAAACATAAACATTTAAAAAAAACATAAACATAAACATAAACATGTAAGAAAAACATAAACATAAACATGTAAAAAATTAATAATTTCATGCAAATTATTATATGTAATATAAACCCTAAAAAAATCAATAAACATTTGAAATAAACATGTAAAAAAAACGTGTAAAAATCATGTGAAATAAATATGTTTAAAAAAACATATAAAATAAACATGTAAAATCATACAAAAAACGTTCATCATGATCATGTTCATGCAAAAAAAAAACATAAAAAGAAGACTAACCTTTAAAAGTCGGACTTTGTGATGCAGTAGTCGGAGTGTCAACCAAAAAGACGTCGGAGATGAGTAGGAATGCGGTAGTCGGAATTGTGGTGAAGAAAGAAACGAGTATTAGGGTTCTAATTAGGGTTGAAATGAAAGAAAGAAAGAAAGAAAGAAAGAAGGAAAGAGAGAAACCCACGTTGAAATGAAAATGATCGAATTTTGGTGAAGTGTTGGCTTTTTTTATATTACTTATATTCCGACCAATGTGCGACTAATACTTAGTCGGTGTTTAGTCGGAGAATTTTTAACCGTTTAACCTACTGAATTAAATGCCTCAGTAATTTTTTTGAAAAGACGTTGGAAATGAAAAAAAAACTTTTCAATTCTCCGACTCTGTTGCGACTAAATATTAGTCGGAAGTTAGTCGGTGATATATTTCACCTACCTCATTAATTGCCTGCAGTAACTTTTCAGAAGACGTAGGAAAATGGAAAAACTTTTCAGTATACCGACCACATTGCGACTCATATCTTTTTTACCTTCCCAATGCATCTGACAAACAGAGAAGCTTCTCTGGGAAGCTATTTGTTTCAATATAGCGACTGTCCTGCGACTATTAAACAGTCGGTGGCTAGTCGGATTATAAAAAAAAATTGCGCCTCTCTTTTATTTGTTTTCAGATTTGTTTTATTATTATTATTATTATTATTATTATTATTATTATTATTATTATTATTATTATTATTATTATTATTATTATTATTATTATTATTATTATATTATAATTAATAAAATTGTAAATACGATATTAAAATATACAAAACTTACGACCCAATGTAAAATTAATAATAAATAAACATATAATTATTAAAACCATATTATTGGGTTACATAATCGTCATCGACATCATCGTCGTCAGATAATGCAAGATCTTCGTCGTCGGTGTCTTCATTTTCCTCGTCATCATGAACCGTTTCGTCTAAGTCTAAAAGTTCTCCAGCGGGATCACGCAACGGTTCGACTTGTGCGTCAGAAACATCTTCATTTGCCACAAAATCCGGTGATTTCTCTTCCAGTTGGAAAGCAGTCTCCTCGAATTGCTTTGATCTGACTTTGCAGACAGCTCGCCAATCTTTCATGTTTTGCCTTAAACTGGGATAAGATAAGTAATAAACTTGGGAAGCTTGAGAGGCTAGCACAAAAGGATCGTACTTTCTATAGGATCGACCAATATGAACGTCAACCAGCTTGTAACGCGGATGGATTCTCGTACCATGGCCGTATCCGGTGGTAGTCTGATCAAACCATTGACATTTGAACAAAGTGACCCTTTTCATTGGAAGTGCTCGAAACTCGAGGTCAATAATATCCTCTAACTTTCCGTAAAAGTCGGTTTCATCCGGACTGTTATCATCAGATTTCACGCACACCCCGCTGTTCTCAGAAGATTTCTTTTTTGCGGAATGAGAGATAGTGTGAAATCTATAACCATTCACGTAACAAACATCATAGCGACGTGCCTTCTGCAAAGGTCCCTCGGCGAGGTCCTTTAGAATATCGGCATTATCCACACCGTCAAGAAACCCGTCCCTGGACTGCATATAAAAACAATAATTCAACGTAAATACGTAATACTATTTACACAACAAATTACGATGGTTAACGTGTACTCACAATCTGTTTAAACCATAGGGCAAACTGGTCTTGGACCACATGGTCAACTTGCTCTGCGTTTAGATTAGGTTCGTACTTTATGATTAAGTGTACGAATTGATCATAAAATTGATTCACCTCCGGACAATTTCGCAGAACATAAGTCTGAGCAATTTTGAGATCTGCTTCATCCATCATAAAAGCCTTACCCCGACCATGAAATTTGATTGGGTGTGTGAATATGGACAAAACACCCGGTCTGACGTTGTTAAAGCATCCGTCATCGTTTCTAGGAAGATCTCTAACTCTGCATCGAACATCTGGCTCAAAGTAATGCGAGAAAAAGTATGATGCTTCTTCTGTAAGATATGCGTTGCAGATCGAGGCTTCAACATGTGCTTTGTTTTTGACATTAAGTTTTAAATGTCAAAGATACCTGTAATTTAAACCAAGGAGTAATTATTAAGACATGTAAAAAGTAATCAGAAAAGTAAATAATACTTATATTTTAGACGTGTAATTAGTAATTACCTCTCAAAGGGATACATCCACCTATATTGTACCGGACCAGCAATCCTCGCCTCGTAAGCTAGATGAACAGGCAGATGTTCTATGACATCAAAGAATGTTGGAGGAAATATAGTCTCTAACTTACAGAGCACCACTGCAATTTCCTCGTCCAACCTCCACATATCTGCGGCAGAAATCCTCGGAGAAGTAAGACTTCTAAAAAACAGACTAATTTCAGTAAGAGCTGCCCATACATTTTCTGGCAGCAACTGCCGAAATGCAATTGGAATCAGTCGCTGCATGAACACATGACAATCATGACTCTTCAGTACGGCAACTCCTCAGATCATGTTTGTGCTCCAGTACGGCAAATCCCAAACAATACTTCTCTTCTTCCATCCAGCACAATGCTTACTGAGTTCTGCGTTGAACTCAGCTGCATCGTCTTCAAATACCCGTAAAAAGCCGAAACGATCCAGCTCCTCTAAAAGCTCATTTCCCGTACGTATGTCGGGCCTAACATCCTTCTCACCAGCTCCACGGGTGAACATTGTCCGGTTTCTGCGGTAGGGGTGCCTACTATGTAAAAATCTTCTGTGTGAGTCAAACCAACTCACTTTTCTACTGTGTCTTAAATAAAATGCTTTGGACTCATCCATGCAGTATGGACAAGCGTGCACGCCAGCTGTACTCCACCCCGACATCATCGAATAAGCTGGAAAGTCGTTGATTGTCCACATTAAAGCCGCACGAAGCTGAAAGTTTTGCCTCTTGGATACGTCGTATGTCTGGATTCCATCTTCCCACAACAACTGTAGCTCGTGTATCAATGGCTGCAGGTACAGGTCAATCTTATGTTTTGGATTGTTAGGGCCCGGGACAATCACCGTTAAAAACATGTACTGTTTCTTCATGCACATCAAGGGCGGAAGATTGTATGGAGTTAGTATTACGGGCCAACATGAATATTGTTGTCCCGAGCTGCCGAATGGATTGAAACCATCTGTACACAACCCCAGTCTCACATTTCTTATCTCCCTTGCAAAACCCGGATGCGTCGCGTTGAAAGTTAACCAGGCCTCACTGTCCGAGGGGTGACACATCTCTCCATCCTCTGAACGGTGCTCCGCATGCCACCTCATGTGGCTGGTAGTAGTCGTAGAAGCATACAACCGTTGTAGCCTGGGACCGATGGGAAAGTAGTGGAACTGCTTTCTGGGAGTGTTATCAGATACCCATCTTGAAACCCCACACTCATCACATTGTGTCATACTCGCTGTTGGGCCCCAATAAATCATACACCCATTGACACAACAATCAATCTTCTCTACCGGCAATCCAAGAGCCGAAATTTGTTTCTTCGTATCATAAAAACTTGTTGTCATCCGATTATCTTTCGGCAACAACTGAATAATGAATTGACATAATTCATCATAAAGTCTCTCTGGAATACGAAAGTCTGTCTTCAGGCTAGACATCCTTCCTATGACCGACATTTGAGTATGCGTTTCACAGCCAGGGTACAGAGGTAAGTTGGCGGCCCTTAACATTTCAAAGAACTGTCTGGATTGAGGGTTCGGATCTTCATCATTATGTACGGGCGAGTATGGTACATTAGCGACGACATCATCACGATGCGGTAGAAAATGATGATGTGTATCCGGAAAAAAACTCGCTGTTGCATCGTACACCATTTGTGCATACGGATTTTGAACCGTGTTCTTCTGTGGCTCAACCGGAGCCCACTCAGTACAAATTGGTGCACCGTTAGAACATTTGTGCAGGTACCAATCGTAGTAGTTTTCAACAAACCCCTTCTTTAACAGATGATCTCTTACGACATCTGGACCCCACACTCTACGATTACCGCACTTTTTACACGGACATCTAACTTCAGTTGGATTTTTTTTCTTTGCAAATTGTATAAATTCTTCGACCCCTTCTAAATATCTAATATTATAAACTCCTTTAGAACTTCGTTGGTACATCCAACTTCTTTCAGCTCGTAAGTCCATTGCTCTGCAAAACAACAAAATACCAAGTTTATAAGAAATTGTGCCTAATTAATAACCGGTCTAAATTATATTGTAAAAAAAAAAAAAATTAAAAACGTGCCAAATTCAAAATTTCAAATTACCGACTACTTAGCGACTAACATTTCAGTCTCCAGTTGGTCGGTAACATTTAAAAAACAAAAAAAAAATAAATGAGCTTTTTCTGGACCATTTTTGGGTAAAAATTATTGAAGAAACTCGAGTACGAATGTGATGAAGAAAGGGGCAAAGTGAGAAACATAGCAACGAGATACTGGTTTACAGTAACAAGCTAATATCATACCTAAATTATTTGGATAGAATGAAATAGAGAGAGAATAGAATGATTGTATATATCGATGTAAAATGTAATAAGAACAATCGTTGAGGGGTATTTATATGAAAACCTGAATATATGGCGACTACTCTCCGACAACCCTGCGACTGCCATGTGTAGTCTGTATAGTGTTGGTCATGAAAAAATGTGCCATTTAATGCTTTTTAAATTTTGAATTCACCGACCAGTCGGCAACTAGAGGTGCAGTCGCAAGTTAGTCGCTAAATACACGGATACTTAGGTAATAAGTGTCATTTGACCTTTAATAAGTGTCATTTGACCACCTTAGACTTTAAAAATACCGACTACCTTGCGACTGTTATGGTAGTCGGTATCTGGTCGGTATTTAATTAAAAAAAAATTTAAAGAGCTTTTTTTCCGGCCATTTTGAGTTACAATTATTAGTACTAAGTTGAAATTGTGTTTTTCCTTACTTAGTTCCTCGTATGTACTATAAAAAATTGATAACATTAAAAGTATGTTTCTCAAAATTGTAGAAAATAAGCATCGTAAATTTACTTATTATGATTCTACTAAGAAAACTTTTTTCATTGCATGCCGTTGGCTGCGCAATAGTGGACTTTACAACCGATACTCCCTCTAATTCACCATTAAGTGGTTCCTATATGTTTTTTGACATTGTTCATATCGTAAAACAAATGGGAGCCACTTAATGATGAACTAGAGGTAGTATAATAGGCCGTAAGTACCACTATCGCGCAACCCAACGCCTTGCAAATCGAAAATTATTCTTTTTCAGTAGCAAATATAAGTAAAATAATACGTTGCTCATTTTCTACAATTTTGAGAAACATATTTTAAGCGTTTCTAACACATTTTTATAGTAAACATACAGGACAATAAGTAAGAAAAACATATATTTCGATTAAGTACTGATAATTATTAAAACAAAATGGCACGAAAAAACAGCTCATTAAAATTTTTTTATACAATAAATACAACCATTAAATTTATGTTAATCACTATATCCTACCCCTTTCTCCACTCGTACACCGATTGAAATTAATCATGTACGAGTGGAGCGGGGTAGGATACAGTGAAAAACATTAAAATTTTCGTTTATAAACAAATGTGGTTCGAACGTTTATAAGCAAATGTGGTTCATACCTTTAATATCAAATTTTGCCATTTTTTTGATACGATTGAACCGTTAAATTTATGTTTCGCAACTTGTCCCGTTCTTCCTGTACTCACACTTAAGTGAAGAAACTCGAGTGTGAGTACAGGCGAAGAACGGGGCAAGTGAGAAACATGTGATAGTTGAAACCTCTCCAAGATCAATATTAAATTTTGCCATATTTTTATTACGATTGAACCGTTTTATTAATGTTTTTCAACCGTTTTATTACTCAAGTAGGAGTGTGAGGAGATAGAGAGAAGAGGGAAAGGTGCAAGATGAAAATGACGTTGAGGGGGGGTATTTATAGACAAAATCAGGAACTTTCCGACTACTTAACGACCACAGTTTAGTCGGAAATCAGTCGGGACACAATCATTTTAATAACACGTTTTTGATGTGTTTTTTTTGCGACTAACTACCGACCAAAACGCTGGTCGTAAATCTAGCGACCAATCTCTGGGTCGCAAATTAGTCTGAATTTTGCTACCATTTACGTTTGGTAGGTATTTAGTCGGAAATGCCGACTACATGTTGTTAGTCGGTATTTTAGTCGGCAATTCCGACTAAAATTGTGTAGTCGGTATATTGAGTCGGAACTTTGCACAATTTTTGTAGTGTTTTGATTAATCATGAATGACACAACTTTAAGGGTGTGTTTTCCTTATAATACCAACTTTTTTTAAACATTAATTTATCTTTATTTTTTTGTCAAATTATCTATTATAAACAAAAGTTGTTATTACTCTAGTAAAATATCCCAATAAGTTGATATTATTTGTGATTAATTAAAAGTTGATATTATTATATGATAATTTTAATTTATTTAATACTATATAAAATAGAAGTTCCTCGTTAAGTTACAAGAATACTTTTTTTACTAAATTAACAAATTTTTAAAGGCTCTATATGCAATATTAAAAATGACGATATTTTTAAAATAATTTTGAATCTTTAAACACTTAATATATAATACATAATTTAATATAAAGGCACCTAATTTTTCAAAATCTTATGCGATCGAACATAATGAACATAATCAGAACCTCTCCTACGTACATGCAAAGAATAGTAAGGTAGAGTACTTATCCATAGTTTTGATATCAATTCATTGTGTATGATGGATGGTGGTGGTTGTAACACAACCCTTTTGTATAATAATACATTACATAAATTTGATAAACAAACATGAAGGGAACAAAAGTTGGCAAATTGGTTTTGTTTAGATGTTGTACCAAACAATAAAAGGGGACCTAGACCCTAAAAAAGGAGGTATAAAGAAAATTTTGTGCCCTATTTTTTTAGGTGAATGCCCTTAAATGTTTTAGGAAGGGAACACTTATAAATGTTACTTCCAAGAGAACTAGTACCTAAATTCAAGAGTTTGAATTATTTGAGCTTTGTCTTTGTCTTTCACTACATAGATTTTTTCTTTGCCTCTTTTACTTTTCTTCTTTGGAAACTTTTGTCATTGTTCACTCATTTCTTTCAAAAGAATTTTATGCTTTGTAATACTAATTCTTTAATTGAATTAAATGGAACAAATGAAAATAATTAAATTAAGTTGAATAGAAAATAAAATAAAATTAAACTGAATATTACTAAATATTAGTTAATCGAAAAGTTGAATATATATGAGAGTAAAAGTGATAAATAAATGGAAAAATTACCATGAATAATACAACCTTTTGCTTATTTACCTTTAATAATACCAACTTTTGATTAACCATGAATAATACCAACTTATGGGGTGTTTCCCTAGAATATAGGTAACATGTCAAAAATCAAACTATAGTTGATTATATGACCAAAAAAATTTGTAAATTAGTTAATAAACAAAAGTTCGTATTATTCTAGGAAAAAACACCCCAAAGTTGGTATTATTCATGGTTAATCAAAAGTTCGTATTATTGTAGGAAAATTAACAAAAGGCTGTATTATTCACGGTAATTTTTCCTAAATAAATTAATATTTACAAAGTTTAATTGAATGTGAAGTATAAATCATTTTTGTCATTGCAATTTTTTTAAGTATTTATAAAAAAAAAAAAAGAAATTTCCAAAGAAAATAGGTTTGACACGTCTCACACGACCTTATTATTCTAATGTTGTGATCTCATTAACGATTGCTGAGGATTTATAATTACCCGGTGAATAATTCTTCATCTTCTTCTTCTTCATCAATTTCAATTGCATCTTCCAATTCATTTTCAAAATCTGATAGAATTTAGGAAAATGGGCCTGGGCAACCCAAACAAGGAGGAGAAGAAGGAGTCCACTCATAAACCAAAAGAAGATTCACTACTAAAACCAATTGGTAATAGTAGGAGTTACTCCTTGAGTATATAAAGTGATGCATACTCGTCTCTTTCTCCGATGTGGGACAACTCACATATGGGTAACACATGGGCACTTCAACAATCTAAATTCTTGATCGTTATTAACTGACGATGCGATAAAATTAATCTTTCTTTTCAAGTTTGACTTTTCCAATAATTTTGTCATTCTGATAACTTTTTTAGTGACTAATAGTTGTAAGTTGTAATCATGTACTTTTCCAAAAAAAAATCAATTTTTCTCCACCAAATACCTCTTAAAATAATGTAAACTCATAAGTAAAATATAAAAGCTAGCAATGTAGGTATTTTTGTTATTTATTTACACGTCCTACTACATTTTAGTAGACTAGTAGTCAATAATTAGTTGATCTAATAAGTTATTGGTAGTATATATATGCTAATAATAATTCTTATACTTTTTCTTTATGTAAATTAAATTATTAAGAAAAAGTGAGAAAACAACAAATAATTTATCACCACCTTATCCAAAACAGGAGCTAGCTGTTAAGAATCTGCTACCTGGTTTCTAACAATTGATGAAACATTTTTGTTAATTGTTGTTGTATTAGAGTTTAATAATCCAATTTATGTCTAAAGTGTGTTCATAAATTCACTATCATATTTAGTTAGATACTACAATAACATAAAATTATTATGTATAATTGATAGTAGACAAATTAAAGTAAATGTTAGATAAATATAATTAACTCACCAATCTAACTCACCTATTCATATCTAGTAGCTACAATCTTGGATGTAGGGGTGTCAAACAGATCAGGTTGGGTCGTGTTTGAGTTCGGGTCATATATAAACAGGTCAGAAAACTCTTAATGACCCAAACCCAACCCATTTAGTTAATTGGGTCGAAAATCACAACCTTGACCCAACCTGCAACAAATCAGGTTGATCTGATTTCGACCCACTTTACCGGTTTATCATTTTTTTGATTTACTATGAAAAATAAGAAAATATTAAATGAACTAAAGTTTAGCTTATATTTATTGATTTATATCGAAATTAACACATTTAATTGAATGAGTTAAACAGGTTTTTTTTCGGGTTTAAAAGTTTGACCTGAACCTAACCCATTTAATAAACAGATCAGGTCGGGTCGACCCATCCAATTAATTGGGTCAAAATTCTCAACCCAACCCACTTATTTCGAGTTAGGTTCAGGTTGGGTTAGCAGGTCGGGTCAACTTTTGTCAGCCCTACTTGGATGATTAAATAACTAATTATTTATTATTTATGTATTAATCGTTCTTTAATTTTATTGATTGTATACACGTGTAGCTTAAATTCGAAAAGCCAACTTCTTGTAAGAAAAGAAAAAGTCTAAGGTAAACTTGGTCCACATTAACTTTTGGGTGGACCAAGTTTTCACTCCTACTCTTTACTCTACTTCCAATCTCTCACTCTCTTACTCTACTTCCAATTTTTTTAAAAAAAGAAAAAATAATTTAATTCAATTTTTTTTAATTTTGTTTTAATTTTCATTTTAATTTTAAAAATTTTAAATTTTTTTAATTTTTAAATTTTTTATAAATTTTAAATTTTTTAATTTTAATTTTTTTAGTTTTTTAAATTTTTAAATTTTTAAATTTTATTTTTACTATTTTATTTTATAAATTTTAAAATTTAAATTTTAAATTTCTATTTGTTTTAAAATTTTTTTTTGAAGTATAAGAGTGAAATAGACGAACTGTGAAAGTATAAGAGTAGAAGGAAATAGAGTGAAAGTGTAGAGTGAAGTGAAGTGAGTGGAGAGTAGTAGATTGGGGTGTAAATCTTGGTCCACACTAATAGTCCACACAAGTCCTTCCCGTAAGAAAATGTTGGGCTAGCTAGCAAGATAACTAGTGAAATTAGTTACAATAGACATAGCCTAGGTGATAGGGTATGCTAGGCAAATGTTAATTTTTTAACCTATATTTCATTTGATTTTGAATTTTGGCTTGTTTGATCAGATAAAAGAATTTTAATTGGTAAATGAATTTTTGTTAACAGAGTAATTGAATTTTAAATATACTCAAAGAAGCTTTCAATGGTTTTTTGCTTTTGTCTCCTTGATAGTTGGATCAATAGCTAATAAAAAAAATCAGTATTATTAGCTGATTAAACAAGTCAATAACCAATACTTAAATAACTCAGGATCCCATTTAGCCATTTTGGGTTACCTTTACCAAAAAAATTATTCTCCCAGACTAACCATTTCGATAGTTTTTTTGACTTCACTCTTATATATTTTACAAATTCTCAAATGAGATTGTCTCACATTGAAATGAGCTCTAGATTAGCTTAATGTATATATTTATTTTATTAAAGTAATTACTTATTACATTAAAATAATCAATCAGAAAAATAAGCAAATTATATAAACTCGTGTAATACATGTCATCATCATTTTGGAAGCAAACATAGCTCATCATTTCTAGCCTTTGCACTTGGCAGTATTTTACAAACGGCCATCAATGTTATCTGCGCTTCAAGTCGTAAAGCCCAAATTCAAAGCCCAAAGATCAAAGTATAAATCCCAAATTCTAAAGCCCAAAGACCAAATCTAAAAGCCCAATCGAAAATTAGGGCTGAATCTGGGGGATGTTAAGGTGGAGGAAAACTGGAATAAATATTTGGAAAAATTATCAGGAATAATACAACCTTTTGCTTATTTCCCTACAATAATACCAACTTTTGATTAACCATGAATAATACCAACTTATGGGGGTGTTTTCCTACAATATACCTAATATATTAAAAATCAAACTATAGGTGCTTTTATGACAAAAAAATTTAGTAAACTAGTTAATAAACTAAAGTTGGTAATTCTAGGAAAAAACGCTCCAAAGTTGGTATTATTCATGGTTAATTAAAAGTTCGTATTATTGTAGGGAAATTAACAAAAGTTTGTATTATTCACGGTAATTTTTCCTAAATATTATTCCTATACTCAAGCAATAGCTACACATAAAAGTCAAAACACTAATATAGATAGAAAAGCTCCTTGATTATATCTCCCTTAATCATAGTTATTCTTCTCCTCACTACAAGAAAAATAATCTTGGGCGTCAAGTTCATAAGCTTTGGGGCGTCATATTCAAATACGTGGCACATTAGTATATTTGGGCGTCACCCACAATTTGTGAAGCACAAAGTCGGGTTTAGGCGACAATTTTTCAAGATGTCACCCAAATATAGATTTATGGGCCATGCTTACGTAACGTGTGTCGCCCAAAACCTTAATTTCAGAACTAAATTTACTTCCCTTCCAAAATCTAAAACCTAATTCATATCCCGCCTTCTTGACCGAAAATCCCTTACCCACGAATCTGTTGTGTCCATATCCCGCCTTCCGAAAATTCCTTACCCGCCATTCTTCACTAACCCTAAAAGACTGCTTCTGTGTCCATCTTCACGAAAAAGACTGCTCAATTTCAGAACCGGCGCTTTTCTTCTCCCCCACAAAACCGGGCTGCTGTGTCCATCTTCTCAGGCGCCGTTGTTCTTCATCTCAAGGTTTGTTCTTCTTCTCAATTCATGTAAATGTTTGCTCTTCTCTTACCCACGAAAATGGAAGAAATTTTTTTGTTCGTCTGCCTGTGTCCATCTTTTGTTCTCCTAATTCCCTCTTATCTTTCTTTTTTTTATTTTCATTTATTTCATTGCTCTTCTCTTCCATTGCTGGTTTATTTCTTTAATATTTTCATTAATTTACTTTAATTTTGGTTACATATTGATTTCATGTTCTTTAATTATCTTTAATTGGTTGCATACTGGTTACATAAAATCATACCACTAGTCTGAATTTTATTTCATTGTGTGTATTGGTTACATACTGATTTTCTGAAATTTTCGGCTCCTCTCTCTCCTCAATTCATGTAAATTTTCTTTAATATTGGCTACATACTGATTTTATGTTCTTTAGTTTTTTTTAGAAACTAATTTTTTTCTTTGATTTGGGTTCTTTAGATACTTGATTTTGTCTTTAAGAAATTCATTTTCTAATCTGAATTTTGGTTCTTTGGAAAGTGATTTTTGTTTTCTTTAATTTTGTTTTTTATGTATTGATTTATGTTGGTTTATGTTGAACTAGGTTTCATTTAAATTTTTGCTTTTTCTAGTGTACAAGTCATGTTTTGGGGTATTTTGTTTATGTATTGATTTACGATCTGAATGTTGGAATAATTGGTTTTGTATGAATGTCATCCTTGCTTTTGTATGATGCACGGTATGTTTCATAGATCTCCATGTTTGTTGAACATCATACCACTAGTCAGACTAGACTCACAAATTTATGACCAATTCCGAGCTTAGCTTATTTACGCCAAAGCTTTCCAACTAATTGAGATTTGAGAAAGAGTAAAGCTATGCAATAATCTTATACTCTTTGTGAAATGTGAAAGTTATTTTATAATTTATTTTTGACATGCTTCTATACGTTTTGATATATTTAGCAAGAAAGATTTATAACTACACTTCAAGACGTAAAAACTTGATTAGAAAAATGGCACCACCTTCAACAAGCACTTCTAGGTACGTATTTTGTTTTTGTGTAATAAAGTAACATCCTATTGAATTTCTATATTTAAATTTAGTTTTGTAAAAGTCATTAATAAATTAAATATGATTGTTCATTGTGTGTATATTCATGGAATGTTTTGGTTTGAAGGGTGAACATGGATTGAAGTTGGATGAATCATAGGGGAATTAATGATAGAAAAGAAATGACATATGTTAGAGGTGTTAATTCATTTTTGGAGTTTGCTTTTACTAATAAAGAAGTAGACACTAAATTAAGATGTCCTTGTCTGAAATGCAACCTTCAACTATTTCATGACAAAGATACGATGAGAATTCATTTGGTAGCTTGGGGCATTGTTAGGGATTATCATCCTTGGGTCCACCATGGAGAGAGTATTGATCAATACAATATAGATGATGAAGGTAGTGAGTCTGACACTTGCACTAATGATTTTCATGTGAATGAGGATACTTATATGATAGGTGATGATCTTACTTCTTTATTATTTGATGCAACTAGAATGCATAGTGATCAGGGATTGTTCCTAATGTAGAATCAGATATTGTTTTTGAGCATGGTGACAATGAAATGCCAAAAGAATTTCATCAATTGATTCAAGATTTGGAAACAGAGTTATACCCTGGCTGTAAGACTTATAAGAGGCTAGAGTTTATTTTAGCCTTACTCCAAACTAAAGTTAGTGGAAATTGGAGTGACCATTCATTTTCAATGTTACTTGAAATATTGCATAGGGCTTTTAATTACGATGCATCTTTCCCAAAAAGTTTTTATGAAACAAAAAAGTATACCAAAATGTTAGGGTTGGACTATACTAAGATAGATGCATGTGTTAACCATTGTGCATTGTTTTGGAAAGAGAACGAGGGGAAAGATAATCGTCCAAAATGTGGTGTTTCTAGGTGGAGAGAAAGATCTATTGTTCAAGGTGGGGACTCTGAGGCTGATAATGAGGGAGAAAATATGGTGTCACGAGAACCACAATTAGTTTTACGTCATTTTCCTCTTATACCTAGGTTACAAAGAATGTTTGTTTGTTCAAAGTTAGCTCGACATTTGCGTTGGCATAAAGATAGACACCAAGAAGGTGATGGGATTTTAAGGCATCCATCTGATGGAAAGGCATGGAAATCTTTTAGTGAGTTATATCCGGAGTTTGATGCAGATGCACGTAATTTGAGGTTAGATTTAGCTACTGATGGGTTTAATCATGGAGGTTATTTGAGCAGTAGATATAGCATTTGGCCAGTTTTTATTGTTGTTTACAATTTGCCTCCATGGATGTGCATGAAGAGTTATAACATAATATTGCCTTTATTGATTCCTGGTCCGAAATCACCAGGAAATGACATTAATATTTTCCTTGAGCCTTTAATAGATGAGCTTAAACACTTGTGGGATGTTGGAGTTAAAACTTATGATTCATATCGGAAGGAAACATTTGATATGCATGATGCTTTAATGTGGACTATCCATGATTTTCCTGCATATGCAAACTTGTCTGGTTGGAGCACTAAAGGGAATCTTGCATGCCCGAATCGCCATAAAGATACATATTCGTACAAGTTGCGTTATGGACGTAAATGGTGCTACATGGGGCATCGTAGATTTTTAGATATTGATCATAAGTGGAGACTTAATCGAAACTCTTTTAATGGGAAAACGGAAAGAGGACCGCCCCCTGAATCTCTTAGTGGTTCTAGTGTTTTAGAGCAGTTAGAAGGGGTAGAAAATGTCATTTTTGGAAAAAATGACAATCTCAAACGAAAAAGAGGGCCGCGATATTTGGTTCATCAGTGGAAGAAAAGAAGTTGTTTGTTTGAGCTACCATATTGGAAAGTATGCATGTAGAGAAAAACGTTTGTGATAATATTATCGAGACTTTGCTCGAAATATCTGGAAAGAATAAGGATTCCTTAAATGCTCGTTTGGATCTTGTTGCATTGAAAATGCACTCAAAACTACAAGCAAAGTCGGTGGGACAAAAATATGAAATTCCACGAGCATCATTTAATTTGACAATAATCGAAAGGAGGAAAATTGTGACTTTGTTGTCAAAGCTTGCTGTTCCGAATGGGTATTCATCCAACATTATTAGATGTGCTACGGTTGAGGACGAGAAAATTATAGGTATGAAAAGTCATTATTGCCATGTTTTAATGCAAGATTTACTTGTTCCTATCTTTCGCGGTGTATTGGATGAGAAGGTGCTCGAGCCTTTTAGTGAGTTAAGTTCTTTTTTCAAATACTTGTGTTCTAAAACACTAAAGATAGAAGTTCTTGAGCAAATGGAGAAGAACATAGCAGTGACACTCTGTAAACTTGAAAGGATATTTGTTCCCGCATTCTTTGATTTTATGATACATCTTTGTGTGGCCCAAAGTGTGTAACTATGGGCATCGTTGCATACAGTGTCGCCCAATGTCAATAATAGGCGTCAGTACACAAATTGTGTCGCCCAAGTATGGGCGACGTTGATAGGGCGACACTTGTCGTGCCACTTATTAGATTTGTCGCCCAAACTTTGGGCGACATAAAATGAGGTGTGGACGACATAATTTACTGTGGCCCAAAATGTTTTTTCTTGTAGTGCCTTAATTATATCCATCAATTAAATAGAATTATTCTTGTTGCTATTATTAGTTGTATGTAATTATCTCCTTCCTAAGTTCTTTCTCTTACATGTATATACAATGTAAAGCATGAATTCATACATATTAATATAATAAAAGTTCTTATTTATATTTTTTAAAACAAATTTCTTAGAATTAGCTTTGGGAAATTTAAATAAGCATTTTCATGTCTGAACATAAAATCGGGGTTTGTAATATTTGTTTATTGTTACTAAGAGCGAAAAAGAAAAAAAAAATTCATGACATTGTTTGTTCTTAAGAACAGCGAAGAAACAAAAATACGAAGACTTATTTTGGAAATAAAATTCTTCAAAGTTTACTTTGGGAATTTTTTTAAGAAGATTTATTTTATTTAAATTTTTAGGTGGAGTGGGTCAATAGGAATAGCTAGGCATTTGTAAAATTCTTCAAACTGATTTGTTTTGTAAGTTATAATTGCTCATTTTATTGATAATTTTATATATAATTGATCACTTTAAAGTCTAAATCAATCACTCTAATATCGAAGTTGATAACGTTAAAATAATTGATTCATTTAAAGTTATAAATTTGTAAGTAGAAATTGATCACTTAAATGTCAAACTGAGCACTTTTAGATCAAAATGGAAATTCTTTAATGCCATGTTTGGGAACCATGATTTCATTTGAAATATGGAATTGGCTAAAATCTTTGTTTGGCAAATCGAAAATTTTAAATTTTGGATTTTGATCAAATTCAACCATTGTTTTCAAAGTAGTTAAAGTTGAGGATTTGAGAATCACAAAGATTTGAGAATGACTACCCAAACTTTGTCATTCTCAATTCTTCTCATCATTTATGATTTCATAATTGAAATCCATAATTTGAAATGAAATACTTGTTTCCAAACACTACATTATTGATTTAGTTTAAAAGTTAAAACTGATCATTCATGTCAGAATTGATTAATTTTGGTCAAAATCAAACTATTTTATTTTAATTGATCTATTTAAAATTTACTTTAAGATGAAATTAACATATTTATATTTAAGTCAAAATTGAATTATTATTCTTCAATTTGTTGGATTTTAGGCCCTTTTTTAATTTACAACTCTTGGCTTTTGTGCCCGCCCATATGGACGGTCATAATTTGAATTTGTTGCTCACAAGTTTTTGTGTTTTAAAAATTGAAAAGTGGGCTTTGAGTTTGGCAAATAATTAATTAATCCAAATTATGGAGATAGATTGTCTCTTTGAGAGACCGTTTCTTTAGGCCCGCCTAAAATTTTAAACATTTACTACACAAATACTTATTTCATACTTCCCTTAAATACCTATTTCTCATATTTTTTATTTTGAAATCCATTAAGTCGCTTGTTTAATATTTAACACATCACGTTGAATGTTAAAATTGAGGTTAGCTTTGAATATTAATACAACCACTTTAGTTTTTTAAAAGAGTCATTTTAGACCCATCACACCATCAAACAGTGTCATACAAGCATTTTTTTTTTTTTGAAAATTAGGAAATATATATTGATGAAGGGCCAACATAAAAACACTGAAGCTTGGGAGCCCACAAACCGCCGACATAAAAAACCCCGCGAGGGGAAAAAGCCATTGGAAAGGGAGGCCAAGAATCAGGCCACTCAAGACAGTATAGGAGTGGACTATGCAACATACAAAACGAGAGGCAAGAGCCGATAAAAAAGCACCTTACACACCAAACAGCTCAGCCTAAGCTACACCTAACACACCACCTAAAGATACTCGCACCACCACACCAAAATCCACACCAATAGACAACAATAAAAGATGAACACAAGCAAAACCCCCAAAAGAAAGCAAAAACTACAACATTACAACAAAAACTATACAAAAGCGTCCATGTTTGAAACAAGAACATTTGGGGAACAAAGTGTCAAGCCCAAAATCTCCTTTGCCCAAGAAAGAATTCTAATCTTCAAGGAGTGTGCAAGGAGATGAAGTTTAGGAGTGCTGTCTCCAAACTTTGTTTTGTTCCGCTCATACCAAATTGACCATATCACACAGCTGAGGCAAAGCAACCAAAGATTTTTACTCTTTTTTCTCCTCATAAGGCCGAGCCATTGGACCACGAAATCTTCACATCTATAATGGAGCGGCCCATGGATACCCCCACCAATCCAAGATCATCATCTAGATACGCCATAAGAAGTGACATGTGAAGAGAACATGGGAGTTGGAGTCCGTTTCCACTCTACAGAAGGGGCAACATGCCTGATTGATGGCAATGATCCCCTTTTCAACAAGATTATTACCATTGTTTTTACATTTGCTTGTTACAAGCATTTCTCAAACCATACCACTTGTTAAATTTTTTTGGCATTCCTATATTTACAAGATTATTTCTACATCCATATATTTACTAGAATTAAAGATATCCCATTGAAAGAAAAATAAAAAAATTTACTTATTTTGCTTCTTTTATATATATTACCATTGTTTTTACATTTGCTTGTTCAAATGAGTTTGATACACTTTTATTTATGTATATAAAACACTATTATAACTCAATAACTCATTCATAAACAAAATTTCCTTATCATTTTATCGCAAGTCTCCTGAGAAACCGTCTTATTGAGAGACGTCTTTCAAGCCCAGCCCATTAAAGCCTAATTAAACTAAAAAATGATGATGGGCTCACCAATTTAGGGATGGTCTCTCAAAGAGACCGTCTTTCACAAGAATTTGTGATCATTTTATAGTGATAGTCATAACCAACAACCTAGTATCTCACAGATCGGGTCCAAAGAGGAAGTGAATAGTGGATATATCATACATGTGCCCCTCCATGGAGAGGACACGGAGAAATGCGTGCACCTAATTTATCCCTAACGAGGAGAAAGGTGATTGATACCCAATACACCTGGAAAAGACACATATCACTTTCAACCCACACAACACACATAAAAATTGTTTCCAAGGCAAGATAACAGTTGCAATAGCTAATGCGAGACATAAAGTAAAATAAAATCAAAAATAGTAAATTAGGAGAGATAAAAGACTATTATGCAAAAAAAAAAAATAAACTCACATTGTGATTCTTTTTTTGGGTACAAATAGAAATATACATGATAAGAAAGATAAAGTCCTCTCCTCAATTTTTGACAAACATTTTATTCAAATATGTATTATAATGATTAATTAATATCCACTATGAGCTTCTTTGATTTTCTCCTTGGCTTCCTTCTTCTCATGATGCTCATGGAATGCTAAGCCACCAGCCCCAACTGCAACTGTGGCTGCAATTGCCTCTGCTTTCTTGTGATGGTGTGCATTTTCTGGGTCTTTTTTCGCCTTGTGCTTCTCATGCTGTACATTACACAATAATCCCCATCACTTACATATTCACGACGATAGTATACAGTGAACTGAACACTTACTTATGCATTATGCATTTGTACTATTGAACCAATTCGTCTATCATTTTTTGTGTTATATAGGCTCTAACAATTATTCATGATCTCTATTTTAAATGTTTCATTTTACCGTCTGTATGGTTAGTGGTATTAAATAGTGGTAATGAGAATGATTTATACTAATTTTTTCAAAAGTTCCATGTCATTTTCATGGTGATGAAACTTTGATCTCAAAAAAGTTTTTTGTTTACAAATTTTAATTATCACCTAATATCACATCTCCCAATAATAATGCATTCGAATGAATTTTATGAAGAAAAAAATGAGATGATTAAAGTTAGACAAGCATGAGTACATGACCATCAAAGGAGTCAAAAGATTTTTTAACCGAAATTACACTAGCTTTTATTCTCATTATCACCATTTATTACCACCTACTAAATGGGCCGTTAATGCAATAATACCAGATAATCAATATGAGTTTACCAAATAACTCAAAATAAAAAAGTTAACTTGATTGACTTTTTCTTATTGGTTTTTGGATTTGGTGATTCACTTTTTCTTTAATAATACCATATAATTAATATATGACTTTACCAAATAACTCATTAAATCTAACTACCTTAAAAAGCCAAAAAAATTCCAACACTTCCGACTGATTAAATAATCTAACTGAAAAGCCAACAATCAACTGGTAACTTTTATTTGTCAAACACCCTCAAGTCTAATGTTTGGGATCGTGAATCCCTTTAGAAGAACTTAAAGTCCAAACAAACGAAAAATGAAAAGTCGATTGTTTGAATTATCAGATTGACTTTATATTTCATTGTTATAAATCTTGTGTATATCTTGATCAAATCAATCTAATTTTAATTTTAGGATCAAATCAATCGGATTACATATGGCCACTTCTAAAAAATTCCCCATTGGACGCCTATTTAATTTTTAGTTACAATATTTTTTGGTAGAAATTATGGGTTGTGCTCTTTTGTTACATAATACACATGTAATTAACATGCATCATTGTATACATAAAAGTCAATTGGGAGATTCTAATCATGTTCAACATATTCGACTGTATAGGGCTCAAAAAATTGAGATCTTTAATATTAAATTACTAAGTATATGTTAGGTGTTTAAAGAAACAAATTTGTTAGAAAAATATTATAACTTTTAAAATTGCAGAAGCCTTCATAAAATTTGTCAATTTTTGTTCCGCCCCTGATAAAAGTGAGATCAATTATAAAGGCAAGATTAAAACTAGAAATATAAGGTGGGCAAGATATATATAGAAGTACATTTTAGATTGGCTCAAATAAAAATTAGTATAAACATCAACATAAAGATAATAAATATATGAACAATGTTGATAATAAGGAAAATAAAGTACCAAAGCATAAGCACCAGCAGCAAGAGCAGTAACCTTGCTAATGTGGCTAATGTTTTTGTGATGCTTCAACTCTTCTTCGGGGTCCTTCGGCTTATCGTCTTCCTCCTTGTGACGGTGGAAGAAGTGGTGGTGTTTCTTCTCCTCGCCTTCGGCCATTACTTCCGATCAATCTATTAAAATTTAAAAGATTATTGTAGAAAAATCGAGAAAATATGAATTTGATGTATTTTGTTCAATAAACTTAAGGTTATATATAGGCTACTTAGAGGTAGATATTTTTCTCTTGATTATTAAGAAAAATCTTAATTGGGTGGATTTGCAAGGGAATATGTCAAGTCGTGTATATCCACAATGATAATAAGACTATTCTTTATGCAATAATTCAATGTGAATAGTTGGATTTGTTATATGTATTTATGTTAATGTGATTGGTGAGGTATTTGACTAGTGAAGCTTTCACATTACACCAAATCAATCTTAGAGCATATTCTCCAATCTCCATTGTACAATTGGAAAATAATCCAAATTGATTTTTAATTGTTTATGATTTCTTGTACATTAAGATTGGGTCTAAATCAATTTATTACTTATTCAATAAGGTTGGATATTACAAAGTTGTACATTCGTTCCATTACACTTGTTGTATTTGACTTTTTACCCAATTTAATGTGTTATTTTAATCATTTACATATTGAACTATACACATATGAAAATTATAAGAACTTAATATTA
This sequence comes from Amaranthus cruentus, assembly GCA_019425755.1. Classification (NCBI taxonomy): domain Eukaryota; kingdom Viridiplantae; phylum Streptophyta; class Magnoliopsida; order Caryophyllales; family Amaranthaceae; genus Amaranthus; species Amaranthus cruentus. Next base: position 19,336,506 of record CM033455.1, read on the forward strand.
TAAAAATATATGATTAAAAGATTCAAACAAGATTCCACTTGACTACATTTTTTATAACACATTTTTTTTTAAATGTAGCAAATATTTCAGAGTAGCGGAAATATTTTTTTTATTAAATTTAATTTTTGTTTTTTAAATGGTGTATTTTTTCTTTATGATTGCTCATTTTTTCGAACTAAATTTATTTATGTTATCTGAAAAAAAAATATTTGTAAATTATAGTTTTAATGTTCTTTTTTTGCGAATTACATTCACTATTAATTAGGGGCGTTTAAAAATATCCGAATTGCAAAATCCAATCCGGATATCCCGATATTCGATTTTAAACCGGATAACTAACTCGGTTTGTTAAACGGTACCGTGTATAACCGTATTGCTCGGATTCGGTAGATTTCTGATCAATACACGCCTATAGCAAACTAGACTTACATCCGATTTTGTGTTTTTTATTTTTTTATTTTTTTATTTTTAAATGCTTCTTTGGTAGATTTCTGATCAATACACGCCTATAGCAAACTAGACTTACATTTTCTATTATTGTCATTTAAGTTTTTTATTTAGTATAGAAATGCTAATGAAAATTCAGCTATAAAAAAAATCTTAAAAGAAATAAGGAAAAAACACACATGTTTTTTAGAAGATAAACAAAATTGGGTATCCGATTTCCGACCCGGTTTAAACCGGGTATACGGATTTTGGATACCCGATTTAAATCGGGTCGAAATCGGGTCGCAATTTTAGGTACCGAAAAAACGGCTCTCCGGATTTTCGGATCCGGGTCAACCCGGTACCCGATTTTGAACACTCCTACTATTAATGTGTACAATGTTTAGGCCAAATCATATGATTTCGAGGATTTTAATGGTTGTAATTTTATGTTATGTGGTAGGAACCATGTAACGTGTTAATCATTGATATATTGAATTCTTGATAGCTTCAATTGGAAAAAAAGATATGTTAAAACAATTAGTCAAAAAATATATCACCTAAACTTTTATAAAATTCTAATCAACTAGAGTTAATTTTATTTAATGTCGTTGGTGGATGATAAAGAAATTAGGGGCTAATTCTTTCATTGTCGTATTAAATACTTGGTTTGTATATATTGAACAATAATGAGAGGTACTATCTCTATTTATACGGATTAAAATAAGGTAACAAAATATTAACCTAAACTTATATAATTAAGAAATAAAATAACTTTGATATTCTTAATATTAAAAATATCTTAATTTCCGAAAAAAATATTCTTGAAATAATATCTTTGTTTCACTATATTTTCTATTTTCCTACACTCATCCTCAAGCTAGGTCTCGGGATCACCAAAACCAAACTTGAACAATAATTTTTAACTTGTTGAATCCAATCGCCTTTAATAGAAAGTCCCCTAGTTGATCTTTTTACTTTACAAATCGCATTGTGATGATCTCATCGGCAAATTTGTCATTATTTGTTTTCAATTTTTTGAGTTTGGATAAAAGATCGAGAAAAACATGGTTTAAATGTAGAAGTGTTTCATGGGTCATGGGAATTTGATGGGGTAGAGTTTTATTATTTTGTGTCTTCATATAAAAAGGAATTAAATGAGAAAATAAAATATTACTCTCCTCATTCTCGGTCTCTTCTGTCCTTCTCACTTTTGAACTAAATTCCTCTTTCTCATTATTTTCGAACTTCAACTCATCGTGAACAGTGGTAGTAGTAGAATTAGTGACACCTAGCAAATTATCCGTACCTTTGTTGTGAATTTTTCTTTTAAACCTTGGTTTCGGAGATCTTGATCTCGGCTTTGGGTTTGCTGATTAGTTCTGGGTTTCAGGTTTTCATCTTCTTCCTTATCTCCTATATTTGTCCCCATCGCGACGTCACGTTGGATGGGTAATTCACGGGAGGTAGCAAAATTGGCCCGTATAGTGTATGAATCCATGTCCATAATTCATGGGTAGTAGTAGTGAATGAAATAACGAAGTCGATGATGTCGGAGTTAATACATGCAAGAATCCATGACATAACCCTGGCATCATTTTGTTTCCATTGTGGAGTTACGGTCATTGGGGGAATGACGGTTATATGATCGAGCATCTTACGATCGCCAAGTTCAACTTCCATTTCTTTACACCACGTGGTGTAATTTTGGTAGTTTAGCTTTTCAATTTGGATTGGTCAAGTTTTTGGGTCATTTTTTGAAAAAATTGAAACATACGTTTCATTTGTGCAATGGAAATCATGATCCTGGTTTGATTTTGTTTTTGATTTGGTTTGATTTGATTGGTTTTCTTTCGATTTGGTTTTTGTTTGGATCGATTTTGTCCGATTATGATCAATGATAAAATACCAATAGAGTTTTTCCGTCCAGGAAAACCTTACGGCGCTGATACCATGTAGAAAATCATAATGCGGAAATAAAGATTGATTTGGATTATGAATACTTGGTTTGTATTGAAGAGTAATGAGAGGTACTACCTCTATTTATACAAGTAATAAGAACTAAAATAAGGTAATAAAATATTAACCTAAACCTAAAAAATTAAGAAATTGAATAACCTTGATATATTAAATATTAAAAATATCTTAATTTCCTAAAACATAATATTCTTGAAATAATATCCTTGTTTTATTATATTTCCCATTTTCCTACAAAATTTAGGTTATAAGACACAAACAAAGTCTCATATGACTATATTATTTCTTATAAATGAGTCAAAATTACCAATATAAGATTGAAAATCAATCTATAATCTATAAAATATACTAATGAGTGAACGATTAGGACACATGTCGATTTTACGATAAAAACTTTCTTGCTCTTTTCATGTTCTTATTAGGCAAATATTATTTAGCATATCATGTAATATCTTTTTGATTAAATTTGTCTAATTGATTAGTTACAAAAGATTATAAAATACACCTTATTTACTAACTTTTTTACCCTATACAATCAATTAAATTATGTAGTATCTTCTAATTAGAATGCATGATTATCAAATAGGATATTAATAATAATTTATGTCAAAAACTAACTTTCATTCAAATAACTTTTTAATAAATTAAGAAAAGAAAATAATTTTTGAAATAGTTTTTCATAGATAATCAAATCAAATAGATCACACATTGATTATTAAAGTAAATAATTAGGATCAGATATCGGTGAAATAAATTTCAAATGATAATTTAATCACCTATGTTTGACAAGTTTATAATACATAAATAAATAAACTAAGTTATATGTCAATTATAATAAAAAAAAAAGGAAAAATTACCTAATCCAAACTATTCATGATTTTCCTACAATAATCTCACCTATTGATTAACCATGAATAATCCCAACTTTGAGGGGCATTTTCCTAGAGTAAACCTGGTAATCGGATGACTTGCTATAGCAAATTTTATTTATTTTTTTTTAAAAAGATATATTAAAATAAAATGTCGAAAAAAATGTTAAAAAAATATTCATAAAAAAATTATGATTTTTTTTTTATTATTTAGAATTTTTTATGTAAATTTTCAAAAATATTTTCTAATTTTAAATTAATATTTAATTTATTTTTTGGTTAATTACCTATTATAGCAGGTCATCGGGTTACCCAAGTTAACTCTAAGAAAATACCCCTCAAAGTTGGGATTATTCATGGTTAGTCAATAGGTGGGATTATTGTAGGAAAATCATGAATATTATATTTTAGATTATTCTAGGTAATTTTTCCTTAAAAAATGTGTTTTTCAGGTTGAAAACTTATTTTATGGTTTTACAAAGACATTGAGTATAAATTATTTTTTATATTATTTTTATGTGTTGAATTTTTTTTTGTTATTTTATGTGATTACTTATAATCTATGTTGTTTAGTGCATAATATTATAATTATGTTTTATATAGTAGTATATTAGTAATATGTATTTCAATCTAATAGTAATACTTTTACAGTTTTTAAAATAAATCAATTTATAATTTTAATATGCTTAAAAATCATAAAATAACTTAATTACACATATAAAATTAGTAATTTTTTAAAATAATTTATAAACTATGCTTGGCACGGGAATCTATCTAATAATATTGCTATTCAAATGTCAGGACTCAGAAGTATTCTCGAAGAGTATTTAATTTACCTTTCTTTATGATGTTCTTTCTAACAATGTGTTGGCCATTAACTTGGTTGGATGTGCGGGAGGGGCGAAGCCAGGATTTTGAATTAGGGGGGGCCAAATTGTCGATATACTCGAAAGTTTTTTAATATATAAAAACTAAAGGTGTTAGAAACAGATACGATGACCCGAAATTTACACGACATTAAAACCGAATTTGATTTGATTCGACTTTAAAAATTTATAATTATTATGTAAAAACAATATGGACACGAAATCCGATTTCAAGTCCACCCGAGACACCTAATCCGAAATCAACGATGATCCCAACGAACACCATTAGACAGTATTTAAGCTATGAAAATATTAAAATCATACATATTGAAATGAACTTGAATCATTGAAAAAATTATGTTTTACAATAAATAGAGATGAAGCTTCCATATAATAATTATTTTTAAATAACTAAGTGTTTTTGAATCTATATATTTGCCTAATAATTCTCCAAAAAAAACATTATTAAAATTAAGATAGAAAAATATAAACACACTAAAAAGGATGAATGTTAAATTATGAAAGATAAATAGTAATGACATTATAGTATAAATCTATTACTCCCTCCGTTTCCGAATGTTCTTCCCGTTTAGAATATTCTATTTTGGAGAGAGAAATTTGATTAAGATTTTTAAGACATATATCGATGATAAAATATATCCATGTGAGATCTCGTTAGATTTTTATTATATATTTTTTAAAAATTTTTATAATACGTATTTAAAGTTATTAAGGCTCAAAATTTACTTTGAAAACTGTGCAAAAAGTAAATGGGAAGAACATTTGGAAACCGAGGGAGTAGTCTATAAAAAAATAATTGTTTAAATGAGGATTTGATCCCTTAACCTTAGATTACAAATGTGTTACTCTAACCATTGAGCTACGGTAATTTTTTGTTATATTTTTACTCTCTTTAAACTATATATCATATTCGTAAGGGGGGCCAAAGTCAAAATTACAAAGGCTCGCATTTTCGGCAAGGGGGGCTGGGCCTCCGCCGGCCCCCCATGTGGCTTCGCCCCAGCGGGACTAGTCTTGTTAAAGAGTTGTGTATGAAACATCATTTTGTCATCTAACTAAAGTATGAGAGAGATCAATCTACGGGTTGTTCGGTTTCGAGTTGAAATTTTCGGGTTTTAACCCATTTTTTTCGGGCGAGTTTCTATTTAATTTTTGAGTCGGATTAATTTTTTCCAGGTTTATATGAGGATGATCTCAGGTGCCACAACCTTATACATCCTCATATAGAGGTATTCTCTAGCAATAAAAAATTGTGACGTCAGTTTTTTGAGAAAATTATCGTTATGATGGGTAGAAATGATGTATGGAAAATATCTTTTTTGGTTTATGTGTCGGAAAATAGGCGAGTTATTACTTGTTTCGACCGAATTTTTGAAAGATTTACCCCTACAGATAATTGCGACGTCGTTTTTTAAAAAAATATCGTTATATGATGGGTAAAAAATAAAAATGATGTTAAAGTGCTAAGACATAAGGGTACTATTGGTGATTAGGAAATTTAAAGGTGATTATGAATGATCATCAAAAATCAAAGATGATTAGTGATGGTCAACGGTCATTTAGGCTGGTCAAAGGTCATTTGAGTTGGTCAACATTCACTTAACCTGAATGATGTTGACTTTGATAATTTGAAGGCAGTAATTCGCAAAAAGCAAACTTTAAGATTGTACTTTGTAAAAGCCTTAAATTTAAAGATCCTGTTATATGCAAATTACTCATTTCTATGGAGTAATAATTTAGTCTATATGGAATAAGATTTATTTGAAAATGTATCTGACAATGACATTGCAAGACAATTTTTATTAATAAAGCCAACTTAAATTAAGAATAATATCAAGTTGTAATGACTCAAAAAATAAATAATTTTTTAGCTAGGCTAGCAGAAGCTTATTCTTTTACAATTATTGAATTTGAATAACAAAATTAAATTCTATATTTTCAAATCAATTATATGTTGCCAAATATTATCTTATTGATTTTCTTAATTCTTGAATCTTAATAATGTTTGCACACTTATCAAAACCTTAATTCAATCCTAAGAGCATTAACTTACAAATAATGAAATAGGGAGGCAAATTGGTATACCAAACCAATGCCAAATCCCAATATTAGAATAGAATTAAGTACTTGTTTCTGAAAAAGTGAAAAAGAGACCTAGACATTGAAAGGGGTTTGGGTATTTAATTCATTATTTCATTGCACAATAGCTACAAAAATATGGGGAGGTGAATTTAAAAAATTAATGAAAAATTATGTAAAAAAAAGGATAGAAGAGATATTTAGGAAGGTATACTATACTAACCATTGTAGATGCTAAATAGATTTGTGCTTAGTTAAAATCATAAAAAAATAATATTAATAAAAATTACATACATTAAAATGAATCAAACATAGTTTTACTTAACTCTGTAAAACTTTTATATATATATATATATATAGAGAGAGAGGATAGAATACAAACCAGTTAAGATTAATTTGTAAATATTATCAATAAAACAAATGGAACATTTATTTAGAATGAAGGAAGTACATTTTTTTTAGAGATCAAGACGTTTTTTTTCGGAGGAATCTTGAAGCCGCTTAGTGCAGTTTCTTTTATTGTTTTGATTTATTTAAACAATTTTCTATATTATCTTACGTTTTATTGATATGAATTTAGAATTTTCTTTTAGCATGTATAGAAATAGGTTTTTAATTAAGTTGATTGCACAACATCATCCTTCAAATTATGAATCCGCTTCCCTAAAGAAATATCGTCCACATTTTACGCGTTCTAAATTTAATGTTTTAAAAATTTATGGTTACCTAAAAAAATACAAAGAATGATAATGAATACTAGTTTTAGTGTTAGTTTTGATAAAATTTACGTAATAAAGCATAAATACTAAAATATGTTTATTTTAACAATTGTCGCCACATTTTTTATGAAAACGTACGACCTACGTACAATAACAAAACATATACATAAACTTATTAATGCTCCCCTATGTAGATTAAGTATCTTAATCTAAATTGTTGAACCAATTAATAGTCCTATCTACTAAGTACTAACCACGAGTTCACCTACCTATATATCTTCCCTTCTTCAACTACCATTACACCTTCAATCTTCCTTTAATTTAATTTCTAAGTGGAATATTGTGAATTAATTTTAGAAATGTTGAATAAATAAATTATGCCGCATTAAATTTATTAATAATCATCTCAGCTCGTATTGTATGGATCATCTTTTCATGAAACATATCCATATAATTAATGTTAAAGCAAGTAATAATATTCTTGACTTGGATGTTAACTTTGAACACTTAATCGAACATGCTTTGTCTTGTACTTTGGAGAAGGACGATAAAGATGTGTCGAGGTACGTAAGTTTAAGGTTTGGAACGTTTGATGAAGTGTTGCTTGATCAAAACAACAAAAATTGAGGGCAGAAGGCACCGCTCGACCAAACCGAAGGTCGCTCGACCGGTCGAGCGGGTGTGGGGGGTCGAGCAAATGGGTCAGAATAAAGTCAGTTGCATTTTGGAAGCTCGCTCGACCAGATTTTTGGTTCGCTCGACCGAGCGGTGGATCGAGCGGTCCTGTCAGAGGACTCCAACAGGCATTTTTGTGCTGTTACAAGTATTGAATGTGTACATTTGTTACTTGTTTATTGCTTGTTTATTACCATGCTTAATTAGTATGATAATTGTGATGTTTAATGTGAGTTTATGGTGATAAATGTGAGACTCTAAGAATCACACCCACCTTCATCTATAAAAGGGAGTGTAATTCTTAGAGTAAGAAACACCACAAACACACTTTGTTGAGAGGGCTCTTGCATTGCTAAGAAACTAGAGGAGTGTTCTTACATTGCATTAGTACTGAGATCTTGGGAGATTGTTCTCAAGATAGGGATAGTTTATTATACTTGCAATTGTTGAATTCATTTATAATAAACAACATTTGAGGGGGAGGTATCCAAGATACCTCATAAACACTTGTGTCTCTTTTGCTCTATTTTTCATTGAGTTTTCATTGTAGAACCTCGTTGTGACGTCCGTTTTCAATTACTCTATTCCTATAATTGATTTTTTTTAATTGTAAGTGATCATTGTAACACACTAAATGTATATGAGTCAGCCTAATATTATGAGAATTTATCTACTCCTATTTAGTACTATTAAATAATGTTATCATGGAAATAAAGCTCCCATCTTCACATCTCCTACGCTTTTCACATTTTTTACTACCATCTACACAATAATTATAGATGAATAGATTTTGTGAACATCAATAGTAATTAGATTAGAATAGTTTTTCTTGCAAAATTAAATTTTATATTTGTTATCAATTTGCTATCCAAAATAAACTAAACATGTCCTTAGTTCATCACATATTATAATTCTGATGATTATGCATAACTAGTGTAGAAACTCTTGCAATGCACGGTATTTTTTAGCATCGATTCTAAAAATAAATGATATTAAAAAAAAGTCAGATATATTATGCAATAAAAACACTAAGTTTTGACAGTTATATGTATATATTAACTCTATAATTTTAAAAATTATCAACAATATATTGTGCAATATATTCTCTAGTTTACTCAATTAAACTATAAATAAATTCTAGTAAAAGATACTTTAATAATTGAGATATTGGTCAAGATCAAATGTAATAATATTCTTTTCGGCAATAAATAAGTTCTACTCCTATTTGGCAAACCCTTTTTAACTGTGACACTTGAAATTTTCCAAACTTTTTAATTTAATGTATGGTTATTTTATAAACTAATTCTAAAATCATTGGAATAATTACCATAAATAATCTAAACTTTAGAATCACTTACATATGAACATTGTTGCTGAAATGCTACAATGTTGACATTTTTGGTAGATTATGCAATGAAAAGAAGGAAAATAAAATAACAACTCAAAAATATTTAATATTATAAGGTAAAATGATAAATAAACTTGCCATAATTTAGGAGTATAATTCAATTTCAATTCGTTTATATGTTTTAAATATTTTTCGTAAAATGACTAGTTTTACGCATGTTTAGCCAACAACCTTATATATAGTTAGGATTATTCAAGAACAATCAAAATAGTCAGATTATTATCGAAAAATAAGTGAAGTACTAAATTATTTTGGATTTGAAATAAATCAACTAATAGAAAAAATAGATTAAAAAAGTGAGTGTAAACATCAAAATAGAATGTGCAAAATGTAAATATCAATTAAAAAAAAAGATGAAGTATGCTTATTTGACATCATGGCCCATAATACTTCCAAATCAAATGCCAACTAAAGAAAGCACACAAATTCTCGTGAGAGATGATTTTTGTGCGAGATGATTTCTAATTAGACTGATTTATTAAACTTTAATGAACTAAAATTTATAAACGTCCTTCAGAGAGACGGTCTCTCGAGGACGGGCTGAAGAAAGCACTATATATATACCAATATCCTAATTACACAACGTTGTTTCATTTTCAAGGATTAGAAGTGTTTACACATTAGAAGAGAAATAAAAAACGATGGTTGTCCAAGGAGATATTGTTTGTGTTACGGGCGCATCTGGCTTCATTGGCTCATGGCTTATCAAGAGGCTCCTTGAACGTGGCTACCTTGTTCGAGCCACTGTTCGAGACCCTGGTCTATCATTTATCTATCTATTTATCTATTTTATTTATTATATTAATTATCATTATTATTTTTATGCGTGGATTAAATTAGTGATTAATATTAATGTTTTGTAATTGAAATTAATTTTTCAGATAACTTGAAAAAAGTGCAACATTTGTTAGATTTGCCATATGCAAAAAGTCAATTGACAATATGGAAAGGAGAGCTTAATGAAGAAGGAAGCTTTGATGAAGCTATTAGTGGGTGTTCTGGAGTTTTTCATGTTGCCACCCCTATGGATTTTGAATCCAAGGATCCTGAGGTTCATTAATTACCTAGCTTTATATAGCAAGAAATACACAGGGGTGTTTGGCAAATTAGCTAATTAAGCAATTTTAGCTTATTTGGATATAAATAGAGGGTTGGGTGGTCAAACCAGCTAAAGATAGTGTTTGGTGAATTAGCCGGTTGAAACAACTTATTGATACGAATTAACTGTTTTTAAACAAGCTGCTTATAGCAGCGAGTTCAAAATCAGTTGGTCAAACCAGTTAATCAAATCAGTCACTATAATCAGCTATCAGCCATTTGCCAAACACACTCATAATAGAGAAAATATATATAACTCTATTTTTTTTGCAATCTCAATTATCTTATCATGCTTTTTATATCTCGCACAATAGAATATTAAACCTCAAGCATGGGTCATGTATTAAATCTGCATAATAAGGGTTATCAGAATCGTTACTAAACTTAAGCAAGATAGACATTTGTCTAAGGCTCAAAACTACAAAAAGACCAATACATCACCTCAGCAATGTTATCAATCGTGTAGGATAATTATTAGGGTTGCATCTTTATCATTTTTCCAAGCATCTATTAAAGACCAGAATCGACCATCTATAAAATATTAATTAGGAACAACACATACGACCCATTTGGTAATCAATATTAAATATTGGGAATGATAATGAAAAGCTAGTGTAATTTTGGTATGAATATCTCTTGATAAACATAATGGTCTTGTTCATTCTCCTTCAAGAATCTTTTTTTTTTTTTTTTACAAAATTATTTCTAGTGAAGTACTAGTTGAACATGTGGTATTAGCTAGTGGTAATGGAAAATTATGAACAAAAATATTTTTATGATAAAACATTCATTATCATGAGAATGACATGATACATATCATAAAAATTTACAGTATAAATCATTTCCATTACCACCAATTAATGCCGTTAATTAAACAGGGCATATGGGTTTTTGATTGTACATAGTGCAATATTTAGCAAAGTCTAATTTATTTGGGTTTTTGTTACAGAATGAAATAATTAAACCTACTATAAATGGTATGTTAGACATAATGAAATCATGTGTGAAAGCAAATATCCAACGGCTGATATTCACATCATCTGCTGGAACCGTCAATGTTGAAGAAATTCAAAAACCTATTTATGATGAAAATTGTTGGACTGACATTGAATTTTGCCGCTCTAAAAAGATGACTGGTTGGGTAATTATTTGGAATTTTTCATCTTAATATTAATATTAATTATTATATATTTTTCAAGATTAAAGTCCTAATACATGTTTTAAATGTCTGATGTCAGATGTATTTTGTATCAAAAACACTAGCAGAACAAGCTGCGTGGAAGTTTGCTACCGAAAATAATCTTAATTTTATAAGTATTATTCCACCTCTTGTGGTGGGACCTTTTTTAACTCCAACATTGCCTCCTAGTCTCATAACTGCGTTATCTCCTATTACTAGTAAGTGGACTAATTATATTTGATTTCTTATTCACAAATTCTTACTAGAGATCGTTTTTTGTAAATACGGCTTTTAATTAAGCCCAGTCCAATTCTAAATATATATTGTTACAACTCTAAATATATATTTAGGCTGGACTTTTAAGAATCGTCTTTACAAAAGACGGTCTCTCCAGAGAGCACCTGTTTCTTATTTTCTTTTGTTTATCTCCTATAGTCACAAGTAGCCAATTATATTTTCATATTATATTTCATTAACACTATACAGTGTCATTCCTGATCATTTTTGGGCCTTAAAAAAATCTAATTTGTATAAATAAATTTACAAATTTAAGATCATATAATGATAAGGTACTTATACACAAACTAAATCTTAATTATAAAAATTAACTCAATTTAGGTTGATTTATAAGTTGGGCTTTAGACGGTTGCACCTCAAAACTACCCTCAGTAACGACCCTGATAATATGTATATATATGATCTTCATTACTTGTATCTCCGAATCATAACTTGTGTATAATACTAAGTTGATAACTCTGACTCTTCGTTACTCGTATAATTGACAAACAACTAGAAAATGAAGGTCACTATTCAATTATAAAGCAAGGACAATTTGTGCACTTGGATGATCTTTGCATGGCTCATATATTCTTGTATGAGCATCCTGATGCCAAGGGACGTTATATTGCTTCTGCTTGTGACGCTACCATCTACGATATTGCCAAATTGTTGAGGGACGAATATCCACACTACAATATACCTACCAAGTATGCATCTTGTCCTTTTTTTTCTATTATATAATACTTTTTCCGTTCGATAATACTTGCTACTGAGTGTGACATGTTATGTGAGAAAATGTCACTATTAATAGCAAGTATTATGGAATAGAGGAAGTATAATTTAAAATGAGGTGAAAGAAGTACTCTAACCTAATTTCTTTAAGAGTTTCTCTTATGAATGACCGTCTTTCGGTGAGACGACTTTAAATAAAGAGTCTATATTTTTATTCAATGTATGAGATGAGCTATTTAACTCGTATATGAGGCTCGTCTCTCGGTGACACAACAAATAGAAAAGCCTTTAGCGACAAAGCATATATGTCGCCGATTTTGTCACAAAAGGCGTTTGGCGACAAAGCGTTTGTCACTAAAATGAAATTTTGTATCCTAGTTGAGCTTGGTGACAAGGCCATTTTGTTGTCGCATAATTCGTCCCTAATATGTATTTTAGGTCAGAAAAAAATCTAATCTAAATTATTATTGTTAAATAATAATAGTAATTATTACTATTATTATTTAATATAATAACAAATATTCATTATTTTTCTATAAATAATACTTAAATACTATATATAAACAACAAAGTAATTTAAATGAAATTGAATTAATAAATGGATCTTTGATCAAAAAGTAAATATATATTATAAAATTATTTACATTAATTAATATATATATACAGTATACACAATGCAATTAAAAATAGGAAAATTACCGTGAATAATACAACATTTTGTTAATTTCCCTACAATGATACGAACTTTTGATTAACCATGAATAATACCAACTTTGGGGTGTTTTTTCCTCGAATAATACCAACTTTAGTTTATTAACTACTTTACTAATTTTTTGGCCATATAATCACCTATAGTTTGATTTTTAACATGTTAGGTATATTCTAGGGACACATCCCATAAGTTGGTATTATTCATGGTTAATCAAAAGTTGATATTATTGTAGGGAAATAAGCAAAAGGTTGTATTATTCCTGGTAATTTTTCCTTAAAAATATTGTACAAAGCTTAAAAATTAACCACCACGACTAGAGCGGCTACCACCACCGCGGGGATTATGCGATCCCCGAGAACCACCAGATCCGCCTGGACTACTTCCCATATCTCCACTCCAACCTTGACGACCACCTACTCTTGATCCACGATACCTGCATTACTGCTTTCCCCTTGTAATGTAGTCCGTAATTGTTGGCATGTTTCTTCAAGAGCTTGTAAGCACCCTCGTATTTCTCTTATATCTTCGCGAGTAGGGTTGTTCTCATTGAGTTGAGCTTACATGAATACGCGAAATTCATGCATATAACGCTGAAGCTCAAAAAATTGCACCCTCATTTCATCTTGAGTAGTGCGCTCTTCTTGAGGAGTGAATCAATTCTCAAATAGGTTGGGATAGTAGTATTCATTGATGGACCCCAAACCATAATACCTAGGAAACAAAAGTTTTTTTTTATTTACCTCCATAATTGCCTTTACATAAATTTTAGAGTAATCAGGTTCTTTGCGCATTCTTATTGCTTCCACTTTTAGTTTGCGGTAGTGCTCCTAAAAACAAATGAAAAATTAGAAGACAGCCAAATATAACCAGTAAAACTACTAATAGAATTTCAACTTACTTTAATTTTTTGTCGTATTCGGTGATTAGGACACGCTTGCCATCTTTGTCGCGTACTCCTTTGGTTCGTAACATCAACCTAGAAGGAGTAGGCTGTCCTCGCCCTTCAATAATTAGAAATATTAGTTTAAAAACAATTATAAGTGTAATGAATTTAAAATTGGTTAGCGGCTTAGCGCAATCGCGCGGTAGAACCAGACCACCACGATAGGTAGGCAAAGATGGTGCACCGGAGTCTCCTTTGTACCTGTTACCTCTTTCCTCAAATTTGGGTTTTGTCTCCAAATTGATATACTTTTGTAGTGTGAGATATTGAGATAGTCTCATACAAAAAGTTGTGTCTTTTTAATTTTTAATGGATGTTTCGATTTAAAAAACTTAATTGCAATATTTCGGTATAAAATGAAAAGTTTATTGATCAAATAGTGTAAGTATAGTAATTTCTTTAAAATGATGTTCCTTTTTAAATTACTATAAATTAAAAGATTAATATGGAACCTAAAACTAACACATGCACGATGCACCTATATACTAAAGATAAAACGAAAGCCATAACATAAACTATTGTGTTTAGGAAACAACTGATCTCTGATTGGACCGACTAATTTTAATCAATCGGTTGATCAACTAGCTGATTTTGTAAATGTCGCTAGCTTGTTCTAAAATAGCTAATTTATAATAAGTTGTTTCAACCGGTTAATTTACCAAATATTAACATTAGATGTTTGATGACCCAACTATCTATATTTGTCAAATTAATTATCTAAAACTTTTCGGTTGTAAACTAGGCTAAAATTTTACCAAATCTATTGTCGTTAGGGCGGAGCCAGGTGCCCTCTTGTGTGCGCAAATGAGGGCACTGACCAGCTAAAAAAATATTATGCTACACCCAATCTTAAGAACCGTACTTAAATAATTAGAAAGATTTTAATACGTGTGCTCTCACTCTTTTGAATTCTGAATCCGCGACTTTCACCCATTTAAAATTTGCAACATGAACGCTAGTATTAGATAGATTGATCTATTTTTTCGTAAATATTTTCTTTTTTACTCTTATGATAAGTGTTCGATTTATTTCATTTTTGTATAGATTTAAAGACATTGAAGAGGTTGTGGAGATTGTGCATTTTTCTTCCAAGAAGTTGTTGGACTTAAACTTCAAGTTCAAGTATGAATTAAAAGACATGTACAAAGAAGCTATTGAGAGTTGTAGGACTAAAGGGCTTCTTCCTCCTCCCTTAGCAAATGAAACTCATGAGAATTATACCACCAAGCTTGAATCCTCTAATAATAACTTAAGCATTGGTCAAGTTTCTTAATAGTGATGTTTAATTTAGCAAATTAAACCCTAATTATTAGGGATTACTACTTATTAATAATCTTTTGGAAGACCTTATTATGTTAATCAATGTGTTGTTGTGAAGTTATTATCTAGTAGTTGCTAAACTTTCTTGCATTGTATAATGTTCTATTCTAATAATAACATCAATTGAGACCAAACTAGCTATTTGTTGCTTATGTAGACGCATATAAGTTTTGTCTCTTATTTTGTAACGCTTGTACGATTATTTTATTAAGGAGAACTGAAGTAGGAAATGATGGAGATAGAGATAATGCAAGAGGGAAGGAAATAGATTGATAGAATTTAGAAAATGGGCTTGTGCAACCCAAACAAGGAGGAGAAGAAGTAGTCCACTCATAAACCCAAAGAAGGTTCACTACTAAAACCAATTGGTAATAGTAGGAGTTACTCCTTGAGTATATAAAGTGATGCATACTCTTCTAGTACAAAAATGGCTTTAAGTAACACCAATTAGTAACACTTTTTGAAATCTAGCTTTTAGAAAATATTAGGTAACACTTTTGTATCACTTTATCTTTAAGTAACATAATCATGTAACACTTTTTAGATAAGTAACACTTATATGTAACACTTTTTAATTTGGTAACATTAACATGTAACACTTTTTAATTTGGTAACACTAACATGTAACACTTATTAATTTGGTAACACTAACATGTAAAACTTAGAAAATTGGTAACACTAATATGTAACACTTTAAAAATTAGTAACACTAATATGTAACACTTTAAAAATTGGTAACACTAATGTGTAACACTTTAAAATTTGGTAACATTATTGTGTAACACTTTTAAATTTGCATTTTTATTTTATTAATTAACACATTTGCAACACTATTCTACTTAAGTTTAAGTTTTTTTTATTTAAATAGTTAGTTTTCACTTAAGTTTCTTTAATATTTTAATCAATATTATAATTACCCAACCTATCTTTATTAAACAAAATTATTCAATCTATTTTTTTTAAAAAAAAAATGAATAAAATTTTTTAAAAGAATTTGGTTTGAAATGATAATGAAAAAGAAGAGGGAATATGATAAAATTTAAAATCCTTAAATCTAATTTAAAGATAAATCACTAGTATCAAAATTTAATTTAATGAGGGAATAATATTAAACTTATTATTTTATTCCAAAAATAAAAAATAAAACTTCTAATACCGCGTCTCCCTCATACTGCTGCGTCCCTTTCAATAACCCAGAAACTGCTCTTCCTTTCACCCAAGAAACTGCTCTTCCTTTCACCCAAGAAAATGATCATCCCTTTCATCCGCATCCCACATCCCGCATCTCGCATCCCCGTAGTAATTCAGTAACTGATCGCAGAGTCGACCCGCCGTAATTCAGTAACTCATCCTCGATATGTAACCTTCATTCTTCCCTTTCACCGGCCGTAATTCGACCCGATCCTCCCGAGTCCCGCCCCTGGTTCTTCCTCGTCATGTTTTAAGATTGTTGAAGATGGATATGATTGCTGTTCTTGTTGAACTTCAGCGTCAAGAGTAGGTTTCTTTATCCCTTAAGGTTTTTCTCTTCACTTATAAATTTGAATTTATTGTTTTTGTTTAATTTTTTTATTTGATTTTATAGTTTAATTTCTTATGATTCTCAAGTTTATGTTGATTTCTGTATCATATATGCTACAAAAGCGAGCACTTAGTATGTTGCAACTTGCAATAGACTCTGGGCATGGCAGGAATCATAGAAAAGTACAAAAATAATAGACTATGGACTAAACCCAATAATAATATGGTTTAATTATTATACTTCTAACAATGATATTTGCAGTTAGTGACTTAGTGTTGAAAAACAAGGCAATTTTGTTTAATTGTTAGTTTGGATGATAATGGAGAAGAGAATGGTAAATGGGGAATGCATTGAAAAGACTAATTCGACATGTATGAGTATTTAACAAGTTATTATTAAATCCAAGAATAATGAATTAATTAATGTAGTGTAGACGAAGTATAGAATTCTGCTGCCTTAATGTATTTAACAACTGATGATCTCCTGCCTTAATAATAAATATAGAATTCTACTTGTGTATTGCTTATATTTTAGATAGGTTGCTTTGGATATGTATTTGATTTATCATAATTTCTGTAAATTTTTTTAGTTCTTATTAATTGAGATATGATTGTTTTTCTTAGTTATGGAAAATCATTAAATTATACTTAACTTTACATGATAGTGGTTTAAGGTGTTCTACTCTTGAAATTCAACATAAGTATTGATGTCATAACACTTTTTTGATATGTTTTGTTGTGGTTTATTGAATGTCATCGAGTGGTGTTTGTTTTGTCATTTATAGGGGTTCATCTTATAGCTTTTTTGATATGGTCTTTAATTTCAATAATATGATACAGATTCAAGAGGGGAGAATGGAAACAAATGATCATATCGGTGATGATGAAGCTGCATGCGAGCAAGAAGCACACATAGATCACAATGAGAAAGAGCAATAAGAGATTATTAGTTTTACACTATATTTTGTATTTTAGTTGTATAATCAAGTTATTACGAACATATATAGATATATTTTGAATATTTTAGTTGTATAATCAAGTTCTTACGAACATATTATTATTATTATTATTATTATTATTATTATTATTATTATTATTATTATTATTATTATTATTATTATAAGTGATACATAATCATGAAGTGTTACATTAGCTTGATTGATTAAATGAAAAAGTGATACCTAATGATAAAAAAGTGTTACATAAAATATAATAAGTAACACTATGAAAGTGATACATAATCAAAAAAGTGTTACCTAAAATTATTTAAAGTAACACTTGCAAAAGTGTTACCATAGGCATGTAAAAGTGTTACCTAAGAGAATAGGAAACTGCAGGGATTAGACCAAAAAGTGTTACCTTAGGTTTATAGTAACACTTTAAGTACTTTATGTAATACTTTTTGGGTGTTACCTAAAGCCAATTATGTAGTAGGATCTCTTTCTGACTTTCTCCGATGTGGGACAACTTACATGTGGGTAACACATAGCACTTCAACAAAGATAGATGAATAAATTATCCTAAACTAAAAGCGTTGGAAAATTATTGGAATAATTAAAAGTAGTAAAATATGATGCAATACTTGTGCTTGATTCTAAAAAGCTTATTGTGTCAGTGCATAAACTAGAGGCATCGGGTGTAAAATACAATGCTATAAATAAGTCCTGAGATAGTAGCTTTATGCAGGAGTTGAGCTTTCAGTTCTAAAAAGTGATGTCATAAACATGCCTAAAACTGAAGACTTAGGCATGTTTATAGCCTCAAATTTTAAGAAACGGACGCAAGAACTTCTTTTTAATTTTTGCTTTCATTATAAATTTCCCCATTATTTAATAACCTATATACATGTAATCCAACAACACTACAAAAACTACATATACAAAATTTATCACTACTATAGAATATATGACTTATACAATAATCTAACTCGAAGGTAACACGTTATTAATAAGCTTAACCTCAATTATCATGAAGAACATCATACTTAAATTACCAAATCTCCCTTCACCGACAAACACTTAGATACACTTAAGGACCCTAATTAGAAATTAGTGATGACTAATGAATTTAATGTTATAATTCTAAATAAGACAGAGATTTGGTTGCCAAACCTCTTAATATCAATGTGCTTTGCTCTTTGTGGATTTTTAGGCATAAGGAACATTCTGATGGTTCTTTTAAGAGGCATTAAGTTCGTGTTGTAAGTAATGGTGCATGTGACTGGTGTAAATGGCAAATATCTGGTGCTAATGTTGTCTCCAAATCATGTTACCTAAGGTTCTTAATTCTTGAATTCATTGCCATATTCCTTAAGAAACTTTGGTATATTGTGACAATAGTAGTGCTATATATCTATATGGTAACCTAGTGCAACATACTAAGCATATTGGCATACATTTTGTTCGTGAAATAGTAAAATATTTTTTGCAACCAATTCTTATAATTATAAGAATTTATTCAAAATGGATAAAAACATAAAACGCCCAACCAAGTTCCCAATAAAGCATCATAATCAAACAAAATCTCCACCTAAATGAACCAAAAAGTGGGGGTAAAATATGATAAAATACCGCTAAAAATGCAATATTAACCTCAAACGAAAGTCCTTGTGAAAATTATATAATAACAAGAATAATCTAAATGCGACACTAACCTCAAACCTCCATTAAAGCGCACTTTAATATTGTTTTCCAATCGAAGAGACGAGCTTCTCTACAAAACCAACATCAAATATACTTTATCACTTATTAAATATAAAAATAATTTGTTTCATTTCCTATATAGTGTTATGTGATAAGAATTTTTCGATTAGACTGAAAGGTAAGTTCTACATAGCTGGCATTAGGCCAATTTTATTATACGGGACAGAATGTTGACCTGTCAAGAAGGTCCATGAAAACAGATGGAAGTGACAGAGATGAAAATACTGAGGTGGATGTGCGATAACACCATAATGGACAAAATCAAGAACCAAGTGTTTTGGAAAAAGTTAGGCGTTGCCCCCATTATCTGCTAAAATGTGTGAAAATAGGTTAAGATGGTTTGGACATGTGCAAAGAAAGACTGTCGGCTGTCCCGTTAGAAGGAAAGAAAGCATCATAATGGAGGATAAGAGAAGTCGAGGAAAACCTATGAAAACGTGGGTTGAGCAAATAGAGCGACCTAAGTGAGATGCGCCTCTCCACGGATCTGATTAGGGATAGGAATAGTTGGAGACGTCAGATACATATTTTAGATTACTGATAGTTTCTTTAGTTGTTTTTTTTCAAGTAGTTGTTCATTTGTGAAAATGTCGTCACCCATATCTTTTTTTGCAGGGCTTCTACATTTTTGGGGCTAAAATTGACCACTTTTCTCTAGTCCTCCCTGTGAAGGGAGTACGAGTATGGATTGTCCGTCATCTCCCCTCACCCAGACCCTACTTCCAAGCGAGACATTAGATATAATGATGATGATGGTTTGTAAAAAAAAGTAAATACTATACTAACCTCTAGCAGATGTCCCAACAAAGTCACTAACATTCAATTTCAAACCATAAACTAAATACATGACAAACATCTAAATGTAACACAAAATTCCCTATAAATACAAATTCTTCGTCTCATCATGAGATGCTTTCTGAGTACCGGTTAAATAGGCCAATGATTACAAACTATTAGCATATTAACTTTTTATTTTGAGTAATCTTACCGAAAAATAGTCTCTCACAAAAGTAATTCAAGAATGAATACTCAATTATCATTCAGACCCTCTCTTGAGAGAGCGTCTATAGTATAGACGCCTCTTAAGTGCTCAACCCATATCTCCTTTTAAGTTACAAATCCACCAATCAGTTTTTTTTTTTAATTTATAAGTTGGGTCAACCCAAAACTTGAGATGTCGATTGTATAGACGGTCTCAAATAAGAATTTGTGATCATCATTGGGCAATTTACATCAAAAAAATAACATTGGGCCTTTTACATCAAAAAAATAACATTGGGCCTTTTACATCAAAAAAATATCATTGGGCCTTTTACATCAAAAAATATCATTGGGCCAAGTGCTTTGTCATAAAGACAACTTGAGAACAAATTTGAACCGTAGGATGAAAGAACCACAGATATAAAACGCTGTACATTTCCAGATAAGCAGAAAGTCCCTCACACTCCATCCATCTTCCCCTTTCTCAATCTTACTGCCGTACTACCTCTACAAATCCTTCTAACCAAAGGTAATCTCTTCCAATAATCCAATCTTGTAATAATTTTATCGTGTTTTCCAATTCTTATTATTTTATTTGTCATGTTTTATGACCTGTTTAGTGTTGTAATAAATCTGTTTGTGGTCTGGGAATTTTTAGGGTTTTGGAGTGGTATTTGGGGGTTTTATTCCGTTTCCTAATGTGGGTTTATATTTATAATTATCTGTTTGGATTTGCTAGATTCTGGTTTTGTGGGGATTTAATAAATCTATTTGTGCGATTGAACTCACATCTAATTTTTTTTTTCTAGCTATAGTAATGGAAAGCTCAACATTTACTCCCAATTTGTGAATTCGTAAATTAGATTTATCTTCTACACACTCTTAACTAAAACCGAAGCAGCCCATAAATGTAACATTGAGTGTAAAACCTGATCAAGCAAAATGCAAACTTGCAAGGGATAAACACCCACGTAGCGTAAACAACCAATCCAAGCAATTATCAGCATAACACACGCGTTAAGTAGCACCATATTCCATTTAAGCACAATTGAGTACTAAAACGAGGGTTGATATGTCCATACTCTATTCACAATGTTAATCTGTTTAGTGAGTGTAATATTTCCAATTAGCTCCTAACAAAGTTATGATGACACCTCCTTATGATAGAACTATTTAAAAGCTTATGTCTAATGTGAGTAGAAGACAATTTTGGCATGGAATTTCACTTTGCAAAATGTGATTTCCTCAAATTTTTGTATAGTTGGGCCTTGGGCTTTGTCATAGAGACTAATAAGAGGATGTGATAAGTGAATGCACAATTATCATTAGGCCTTTTACATAAATAATGTATAATTGCGCCTTGGGCTTTGTCATAGAGACTAATAAGAGAACTTCAGAACAAATTCCGACCGTAGGATGAGAAGTTGAGAATCACAGATTTCATCCCTCCCTTTTCTCAATCCTATTGCCGTACTACCTCTGTTAATCCTTCTAACTAAAGATAATATATTACGTTATTCTAATATTGTAAGAAATTTATCTTGTTTTTCATTCCCATATTATTTTTCATGTTCTAAGACCTGTTTAGGGTTGTATAGTTAAGGAGTTGCTAATTTGCTTGTCTTTTCTTGTTTGTCTCGAATCTTTGTACATTAATATGTATATGATGGATAATGATTTTAATTTTTCCCTTTTTTTATTACTTTAATATTTATATATTTACTTGTTTACAATGGATAAAGATAGTTGGTTTTGCGCTATTTTGTGTTGTTGATTGATATGACTAATAAACTAAACTCTTGTACAAAGAAAAGCTTGGGATTTGATGAATTGTACATTGTTGGGCCGATTTAGATGCATTTCTAGTCTTTGTATTTGTTGAAAATGTTACCTTTTTGATACTGGTGAGTTGGGTTTGTTTTTGGGTCTTTTGATTGAAGTTTGTGATGAAATAATTCAAATTATTAGCCGGTTTGAAGGTTTTGGATTTTTGTTCTTGATGTTCGTAGTTTAAGTGTTTATATTGTTGTTTCTGCAGCTTAAATTTAATTGTACTGTAAAAGTGTGTGGACGGGGATTTTTTTGTTTTTGAGAAGAAATTGCATTCTCTGTCTGCATCCTGATGTCTTATATTGTTTAAGCTTAAATGAAAAACTAATTTACTCTTTCCTCATATGTTTAGATGAATGTTGATAAGCTCATGAAGATGGCCGGTGCCGTCCGCACTGGTGGCAAGGGTAGTGTGAGAAGGTATGATTATTGTATATGCATCTTTCTTTAATGCATATGATGAATAGTATTTTAGTAATCTACAGAATGATGAAGTGGCATGCAAGATTGACCAGTTGTTTTTTAACAGTGTTAATTATTTCAGTGTTCCTTCCCTTCACTTTGGTACCACAATGACTTTTCGATTTGCAAATATCATATGATAAAGGCAATCTAGGAAGGAAACAATGATTGTTGACGTTGATTTTACATAAGATTGTTGTTTGGTGCTTTGATTTTGTGATATCGAATGTGTTGCTTACTGTACTGTTTATGTAGAAGAAAATAGACTGAGGTCATTGTGTAGCTTGTGTTGCTATGGAAGTTATACCGTCATAAGATTCCATTGTGTAGCTTGTGTTGCTATGGACGTTATACCGTCATAAGATTCCATTGTGTAGCTTGTGTTGCTATGGACGTTATACTGTCATTTGAGGTTGGCACTAAGTTGACTGCTGTCTGGGTTGGAAATCTGTTGATGATATGCATGTTTTAGTTCTATCTTATTGTACAATTTCTTTTTCCTGAGTTTTACATTATGGTTTTCAGAAAGAAGAAGGCCGTGCACAAAACTACCACTACAGATGACAAAAGATTGCAGAGTACCTTGAAAAGAATAGGAGTTAATGCTATTCCTGCTATTGAAGAAGTTAATATCTTCAAGGATGATCAGGTTATTCAGTTCATTAACCCTAAAGGTGTGTTTTAACTCCATAAGTGTGCTTATGTTCCCAAAGTTGCGCATTGTGCTTGCTAAAGAGTTAATTGAAAACAACCTCTTTTCTATCACTAAGAAGATTAATGTGCTTACATCCGACCCACATAATGGAATGTTATCGATCAACCTTTGGTACATTGTTTGTTCCTTTCTGATACGGGTGCTTTTCTATCCAACAGTTCAAGCCTCGATTGGAGCCAATACCTGGGTTGTGAGTGGTACACCACAAACAAAGAGTATGATCCTTTCTTTCCTTAATTTGATGTTATTCACTTTTTTTACCGAAGGATGGCTTTTTGATTGAACTGCTATTGTTTTTCAGAACTGCAAGACATTCTTCCGGGAATCTTCAATCAATTGGGTATGTACAATTCTTTATGCTTTCTGAAGATTGATTTGCTTCACATTTATACCTATGTTACTCGCACTTTACAATTTGTTTCATGTATCAGTGTCCGATACTTGATCCTCGGACATTGGTATAGCACTCAAACACTTCTTTTTAGGCGTAAAATTGAATATTTAGACGTATCCGACGCTTGGACGCATACCAATATTGAACTATCAATACCCAAGTCGAAATAACGTATTTATACTAAAGTTAATAACGTTTACAACAAGTTTCCTAGGTGGGATTTAGTTAATGGCGTTGGGCTAATCTAACGTTGTTTTGCTTCAGGAGCCGACAACTTGGACAACTTGAAGAAGCTGGCCGAGCAGCTCCAGAACAGGTCACTTAATGCTAAAGCCGATGGCAGTGGAGCACTTGTGGAGGAGGATGATGATGTTCCAGAGCTTGTTCCTGGTGAGACCTTCGAAGCAGCAGCCGAGGAAGGACAGAAGTCTTAAGCTGTTCTATAATTTGTGTGCCCTTTTTTGTTTAATCTTGCATTTTTGCTGAAGTTTTATCAAACAATTTGTTAAAACAAAGTGTATTGCGACCGGAAACAAGTTAGTTAGTTTATAACGACGATTTTGAATCTGTGTACTGTCGTTGTCTCTGCTAACCGATTTGAAGTGAATGAGCTGACTCAAAGTTCTATTCAAACCCATTTGAAGTGAATGAGCTGACTCAAAGTTCTATTCAAACCCGATTTACCCGATTTGCTTAAATTATCACTTTGCCTACTTCCAAAGCTTGCTTGCCGTCTTACTTCATTCCTTATTTATTAGGAGTATTTTTATACTACTTTTTATGATATTTTAGCTTCAAATTTTTTCACAACTTTCATTTTCTTTTCACTTGAAATATAGTTTTTTTCAATTTGCAATACTTTTCTTCTAAATATAATAATTTTGAGATAAATAAGCATTACTTCAAATAAATGATTGTAATTCACCACTGAATTTTGAATTGCGATTGATCTCACACCTAAACAAATTTTTATTCAAGCAAAGGAAATTAAAAGCTCAACAGTATCTACCAACTGGTTAACTCATAAATTAAATTTTGTTATTTAGCGAAGGATTGGTCAAAAATTGAAAATTTAATACTCCCTTCGAATCAATTTAGTTGTCTTATTTGGTTTTTTACACTATTCATCAATTCCGTTTAATTTGTATTTTATTCTTAATCTATAAGTTAAATCATAGCCATGTGAGATCTTGTTTGATTCGTCTCAATGCAAAGATTATTCATATCAACTTTTCATAATTTTTATTTAAGCATAATTAGAGATATTAAAAGTCAAAATGTTACCTCGACAAGTGCTCCCAAGCAAATGGGACAACTAAATTGGTTCAGAGGGAGTATATTTTTGTCTAAGACGGTCTCATCATAAAATGTGTTTTAAGTCTCGTTTCAATAGCCCAACGATTACAAACTATTAGCATATTAAATTCTTAGGTTGAAGTCATCTCATCGAGAAATGATTCCTCACAAGAGTAGCTCAAAAGTGAATACACAAGTATCAGAAAGATTGCATAAAATAAGCTTTTTATAAAAAGGGAAATTCTACATGGTAATCACCAGGTTAAGGGAAACGCTTGTAATAACGAATCTTGTTTTCGTTTCTACATGGTAAGCGCCAGGTTAAGGAAAACTAGTTGTCGTAACTATATGGCTAAAAAACGTTTGGATGGCCGTTAAAAGCTGAATTTACCATATTGCCCTTGTTTAATTCTCCATCATCATCTTCTTCCTTTAACCCCTTTCTTCACCTCCCTTTACCAATTCTTGAACCTCCATTGAAATCAATCTTAAGCACAGAGATTAAGGTAAATAATCCCCCATTGTCTAGTTGACAAACTTCCATTAAATTCCTTATCAAACAATGATGCAATTCACATAACTCTCGCCATAAACATCTCAAAACATCAACAAATCAACAATTTCCGCTTCAAAAATTGATGAATTTTTAAGCACGGAGATTATCTATGATAATACTAACGATACCCAACTCGATTTCATGACCCAAATGAAAAACTTCGAAACCCATGCAACCCATTACTTGACCCATATCTTTTCAAGGAGTCCGACCCCAAGTTTGTTGGTGTATGATGCTAAACTTCCATGGGCGTTGGATATTGCTAAGAAAAATGGAAGGTGAAGAAAGGAGTTAAAGGAAGAAGATGATGATGGAGAATTAAACAAGGGCAATATGGTAATTTCACCTTTTACGGTCATTCAAACGTTTTTTTGCCCATATAGTTATGGCAGCTAGTTTTCCTTAACCTGGTGCTTATCATGTAGAAACGTAAATAAGATTCGTTATTAGAGGCGTTTCCCTTAACCTGGTGCTTACCATGTAGAATTTCCCGTATAAAAATAACCAAAATAAGTTTCGAAAAATTTTAATTTCCAAATTAAGAGTCTTAGTGTCCGATGCTAAGGTCATGTTGTTCACTATTACTGACAACAAACAAAAGAAAAAAAATTTATTTTGTACGCTGTTAGTATAACAACGAACAAAGAGGGGTGACATTGTCCTTCTTTGTTCACTGTCATTAAAGCGAACAAAGTAATTTTGTCTTTTTTTGGTTGTTAATATTAACGAACAAACCTAACTTTAGCTCACACACAAATATGCTTCATTTTAGAATTTTAAAATTTTCTGAAGCTTATTTCATACTCCCTCCGAACCAATTTAGTTGTCATATTTTCTTATTTGGAAAATTCTTATCATTTGTCTCATTTTCTTTTTTGTCAATATTTTTTTACCTAAATACCCCATGTTCACACAAGTAAAGACCAAAATACCCCCACTTTTACTACTTATACTCCAACTACCTAAATACTCTAACTACCACCTTTACAATTAATTTTATCAATTAAAATACTCTAACTACCACCTTTTTAATGGACCCCATACCAACCTTAATAACCATACCCAAGCAAATGGGACAACTAAATTGGTTCAGAGGAAGCAGTTTATTTCCAATTATCATTGGGCCTTTTACCTCTAAAAATATCATTGAGCCTTGGGCTTTGTCATAATAAAGACTAACAAGAGAACTTGAGAACAAATTTGGACCGTAGGATGAAAGAACCACAGATATAAAACGCTAAACTTTTTTAGATAAGCAGAAAGACCCTCGCACTCCATCCCTCTTCCCCTTTCTCAATCTTACTGCCGTACTGCCTCTACAAATCCTTCTAACCGAAGGTAATCTCTTCCATTAATCCAATCTTGTAATAATTTTATCGTGTTTTTCAATTCTTATTATTTTATTTTTCATGTTTTATGACCTGTTTAGTGTTTTAATAAATATGTTTGTGGTCTGGAAATTTTTAGGGTTTTGGAGTGGTGTTTGGGGGTTTTATTCCGTTTCCTAATGTGGGTTTTTATTTATAATTATTTGTTTTGATTTGCTAGATAGTGTTTTTGGGGGGTATTTAATAAATGTGTTTGTGTGTCTAAAAATCTATAGGGTTCTTGAGTGGTTTTGTGTCTTTAATTTCATTTCTTGATTCGGGTTTTCGTTTAATTATCAGTTGTTTGGATTTGCTAGATTTGTTTGATTTTTTTATTGGTTGGTGAGTTGCTTATTAAAGTTGCTCATATTTTCTTGTTTGTTTTGAATCTTTATATATTCACTTGTATCTAATGAATAATGAATGTTAGTTTCTCCCTTTTTGTTTATGTCTTGAATCTTTACTTGTATCTAATTGATAAAGATTGTTAGTTTTGCGCTTTTTTGTGTTATCGATTGATACATGGCTGATAAAACTCTTGTACGATGAATTTCCTGGAATTTGATGAATTGTACATTATTCAGCCGATATAGATGCGTTTCTAGTCTGTATTTGGGAGTTTTTGATTGAAGCTTGTGATGAACTGATTCAAATTGCTAGCCCTTTTCAAGAGTTTGAATTTATTATTTGTTTTTGAGATGAAATTGCGTTCTCTTTCCGCATCCTGATGTCTTATATAGTTTAAGCTTAAATGAAAACTAATCTACTCTTTCCACACGTTTAGATGAATGTCGATAAGCTCATGAAGATGGCCGGTGCCGTCCGCACTGGTGGCAAGGGTACTATGAGAAGGTTTGATTACTGTATTTGCATTTTGCTTAAATGCTTATGATGAATATTGTTTTAGTAATCAAAGAACTGGCATGCTTCACTTGGATATCCAATTATTCCCGTGGCTTTGCTATTTGAAAAAATCATATAAAAAAGGAAATGTAGGAAGGAAAAACAGATTATGTGTTTTTGTTCCATTGTTTTGAACTTTGGTTTTTCTAATGTTGAACTTATTTCTTGCTAGGCTCTGGTCATATTATCTGTACCTGATTATACATTGAAGCCAATTATACTGATGGCATTAAATTATCGGTGTAGCCAGTGTTGCATAATGTTCAGTGCTGACAATTGGTTAAGAATATGTTTGTTTGAAATATGTCTAAAATTTGTGTGTTTCTATTTATGGGTTGCCTGTTTGTCTGCTGTTTGTGAAGGAAATCTATTGTTTATATGCATCTTCATGTAAAATTTCTTTTTGCTGATTTTTGTCTTTGTGATTTGCAGAAAGAAGAAGGCTGTGCACAAAACTACCACCGCAGATGACAAAAGATTACAGAGTACCTTGAAAAGAATAGGAGTTAATGCTATTCCTGCTATTGAAGAAGTTAATATTTTCAAGGATGACCAGGTTATTCAATTCATTAACCCTAAAGGTGAGTTTAACTGTCTTATGAAGCGTTCTTATATTCTCAAAGTTTAAGATGACGCATGCTACCAAAAGTCAATTGGCAACAACCTCTTTGTCCATTGTTTGTTCCTTCCTGATATGGGTGCTTTTCCATCCTACAGTTCAAGCATCCATTGCAGCCAATACCTGGGTTGTGAGCGGTTCACCCCAAACAAAGAGTATGATCCTTTCTCCCTTTGATTTAATGTATTATTCAGTTCTTCTCTAAAGGGTTGGCATTGTGACCGAACTGGTGTTGTTTTTCAGAATTGCAAGACATTCTTCCTGGAATCATCAATCAATTGGGTATGTACAATTCTTTATGCTTTTTGAAGATCACTGTCCTATACGTTTGTACCTAGTTTCCTAAGTGAGAGCTAATTCATGGCGTTAGAATAATGGAATGTTGTAATATTCCAGGACCCGACAACTTGGACAACTTGAGGAAGCTGGCTGAACAGTTCCAGAAAAGAGCACCTAATGCCGAGGGAAGTGGAGCAAATGCTGAGGATGACGATGATGTTCCAGAGCTTGTTGCTGGTGAGACCTTCGAAGCAGCTGCAGAGGAAGGACAGAAGTCTGAAGAAGTAAAGTCTGAGGAAGCTCAGAAGACTGAGGAAGCACAAAAGTCTTGAGCTGTTTGTTGATTTTGTGTGTCATGCATTATATCTTCCAGAATATATGCTACTTGTCCCTTTTTTGTTTGATTTAGCATTTTTGCTGAAGTTGTATCAGACAATTAGTTAAGCGACGTGTATTGTAACCGGAGGCAAGTTAGATTTACCAAGTGCGATTGGGTTCTCTTTGCAATTCTATACCAATGATTTTAAATCTGTCCACGGCTCTGTCGACCACTTTGATTTAACTCCCGGAATTGTATAACAGTAGTAGTTTTTGTAGGATCCTATTATTGAAAATGGCTTTTCTATATTCCTCTCCATGAAAGCTCAAAAGTTTGTCTACAACGTAAAAACAATGTTTGGAAAAAGCTAAGCATGAAAGAAAACTCTTCTACGCTTGCGGGGTTTAAAACCTCAACCAATCGAATCTTTATAAGGATGGCATGTAACAGAAGTTGCTGAAAATCTAAGCTAAAATGATGCCTTGGATCTTCATACATGTTAACTATGCTACTTATTACAAGACTTGATCATGCCTAAAATAACAGATGATCCCAACGCTTTCTAAGGGAATCATATGCTGAGGAGCAAGGAATAACTTCCAAAACATTTGTACAGTTTACTTTCTTTTCCAATACGAGACCCAAATATATCAACATATCTACGGCCTTGTCAACAGGCATCTGTACCTGCAACCAATTCGATAATACCATAATGTAACCATTACTAGTCAATGAGATCAACAGAATAGTAGGAACTTTTCGTATCTTTGGATTCGTACCTTTTCTTTGAAATTTCTGTACAAAAACTTCTCACACTCCTCTCTGAGGGATGAGCGAGTGGGAAACTGCAGTCAGAAACCATTACTGATGAGTTTTGAATAGCTAAAGTTGATCCAAGCTACTCTTCAGATTCCAGAACTAATGGATAATTTATAAACAGAGCGATGCTTAAAATACTTCTAGATCTTAGCATATTACGGCACTAAATCACAAACCATGCTTCCTCAGTTATAAAAAAAAGGCAGCATATTATTAGCTAATGAGGCCTGCGTGTTCTCCTAGTTTCGGAAAGTTTTTCTTAATTTAGGAGCACGTGATAGATAGAATATTTGGTTGTACATAGGTAATCAGATTATTCCCGTAAGACTTTAGCTCTATTCTAACGCATAGTACATAATTCAATGGAAGAAACTTCCCAAGCATATACAATAAACATCGCATAATGGCACATTCGGATTTTAGAAGATTTATTATCTATGACAGCATAATTATTAATGCACTAGTGGAACTAATAAGAGGCAAAACCTGACTATTCTCTGATTTGAGCAGGATCCCGTACGCTAATATGCATTCTTTGAACTGCAAATAGGTATTAGTTAGAACAGAAGTCAAGTAGACATGCGCTTCGATACTAAAATACAAGCTTTTGCAGTCGAAGAACAATAAGTGATTGTGAATACAACATTACAACCATATAAAAACCAATTACTTGCTGCTGTTCTGAAGCGTCTAGAAGGAAATAAACTGAGCCAAACCCACTAGCCAAAGTTTTTTCATACAGCGTCCTGTTGACGAGTAGCTGTGGATAACAAGAGATTTTGATATAAGTAGACAAAGGGGAGATTGAACAGATAACATTAGACAATTCTTTCCCTTAAATATTTTTTATCAAAACAAAAGGAAACATAGGTATCGTACCTCATATCTATCCCATGTCTGTTTGTATCCAAGAGCTACCCGTGTCACAAATATAATGAGGGCGCTCACAGCAATGACATCTAGAATTATAGCGGATCTGAGAAGGAATTTACACGAGTCAAGAATATTCCAACAATATCATGAATAACAAGGGAGAGAAGAAAAAGGCCGAGAATGCTGGAGGAGAACAATGGGAACGGTAGATGAGATACATGGTCTAAGAAATGTGTTTCGGCCTCAGGCATATACATTGGTAAGGAAAACGTTTTCATGCACGGGGTATTTTGCATTATATTGACCCCTTTTGACATTCACATGGGCATTGAGGAATGAGGATCATGGTTAGCCGTAGATGAAGTGGTATGTAAACCGACAAGTTTTACCCGATAAAACATTGAGTACAAGATAACGAAGAACCTCAGAAGGAAATGAAATATGTCATACAGAAAGGTCTCCTCCACATTTCACTTAAAAGGTTGCCTCAAAAAGTTCTTCATAGTGCCAGTTCTAGCCATTTAGATGCATATTGTCAAATTTCAGATGTGGGTGCGGTCACAGAAATGATTGTGACAAGACTTTTGTGGTCAAATAAAATGATTTTGCGATTGTCTCGGACTATATTTTGATCGCAGTAAGCTAAAAACCTTTACACTACGGTTGCGATTTGGTAATGCGGTTCCTGTTTTGCATTGTGCTTAGGAAGGGCTGTGGCAGAATCAAATGCTTAGTCAACTTAGTATATTGAACATCTATTGTCTAGGTGACTAATAATCATCCCAGGAGTCATCAATGTTCTAGATAGAAAGATAATAAATCAAGTATTTCAGCGGGTGGGAGTAGGGATGGAATGGTGGTAATGTCACAATATCAGCGGGTTCGTGGAGTCGGGACTCGGGCTAATATGGGGATGCAATGAATTGAGAATTGTGGCTATGTAGGAAGTGAGGGAGATGTTGGATCCTCCGATACATCTTCACTAGTCACCTCCATAGTATGAGAAACCCATACCTGGAAATTTCTTAGCAAGGTTTCCAACGGTAACAATTTTAATGGAAAGCAAAAGTTCAACCTGATTCGGGACCTTCGGATCAGAAGTTTATAATCAGAAGCTTATTTTCAGTCTCCAAAAAGCAAACTCCAACAATATCAGGGGGCAACTTGCCCAAAAATCTAGTTAGGAAGTCTTTCACAAGTCTTATGCTTCTATATCACGAATATCGGAAAGCTCACCTTGCTAGAAAAATTGATTTGTGTACTTTGGTGTTTGCTATGAAAATGGAAACCTCTCATCTACGTTTAGTTGCTAATGATGTTTGCTATGAAATATCAATCGGAAACAACCTCTTTATTATTACAAGCTAATGTTATGTACATCCGACCCTCTAAAGCATGCATTGGTGGAGTCATTTGATGTCGATGGGGTAATGGAATGTGTCAAAAAGTGTAAACTCAAAACCCAGCATATGTGTGGATATTAAAGATGATTTCTCTTGTAGAATAACTTAAGAAAGAAGTAGCATAAGCTTAAAATACATACGGAGAAGATACGACATTCTCAAATTTGTAATTGATAACGTAAGCCAGAAGCCCTACAATTGTAGCAACATCCAAGCGCACCTACAAATGAAGTCAAGCATCAGGTTCCCAATGTATGCCAAAAGAACTAGTATTGAAATATAGACAACCTTTCATTAAACCAAAAAGTTGCATTTTCATGGCATCGCGCATTATTCAGCATGGAATATATTTCACCAATGTATGTACAAACAAGGGGAGCCTTGTAGCAGGTTCTAGTCCCACAATAGTTATTAGTGTACAAAGAACACAAGGCATGCAGAATTGGTATGGTGATACAATTCACTAACTAATTTTCCAGCGTACAAATTCACGGGTTTTGGACCTTAGTTCACATCGAGGGACACAGGTGTTGGGGTTTATAGAATGCTGAGCAAAAAGTATTTTTTCATCAAAAAGATCCAACAAGTTGCATATTACACCGCCGAAATAAAAAGAAAATTTCAACATCTACTACCTTTATTAGGGGAGTATTATAGAATCTTTCATAAATAATCCTTTTAGATGGTCAACCCCGAAAAAGAAGAAATAACTTCTCATGAAGTAAATCAGTATATGCATCAAGTAAGCGAAAATAAGATAGTGTGACATCATAGGCTATAGCTTCGGCTGGGGAAAGAAAAAATTAAAAGAACATATATCTAAAGTATCAAACCAAGTTAAAAAAAAGTTGCAAAGTCCTTACTGTGTCCAGTATGCGGAATGATAATTTTTTGTGAGGAAAAATGACCTGCACAAAATGATCACTAATTATTAAACAGAACAGATGATAGATAATGCATGCTCCACCTTTTCACTTTGACCGGTCCTGGTTGCCAAATATTTTTCAAGAAATGGGGATAAATATTGAAGGCAATCAATTTGCGATAGGTCAAGTGCCCTCACAATAATTAAAAGGAAAAATTGATGTTAATAATCCAAACTTTCAACCATCCGCCATGAATAATCCCACCTTTAGATTATTTTTTTAATAATCCAACCTTTACCCTTGGCTTGCTATCAGAATAACTTTTTATTTTATAATAATTCAACCTATCAACATACCCTATTAGTATGTATATCCTATTAGTACGCTGACAGCAAACTAAGAGTAAAGGTTGGTTTATTAAAAAATAATCAAAAGTTGGCATTATTCATTGCAGAGGGGTGAAAGGTTGGATTATCAAAGTGAATATGCGTAGTATGTAATCATGTATTTTTGAAGACAAGATTCTGTTTTTAAACTGAATTGCTAGTTAAGTTACCGGCAAATCTGGCACAGGAATCTTCTCATATATTTTCAACTGTAACGAAGGGATCTTGGTTTTGCCCGTTAATTTCATATCTTCAGTCTCCTCAGTGTACAGCAAAATCAATTCCTGAAATGCTGGTTCCTAGGATGACAGCCACCATAATAAAAGTAAGCAGTTAGTAATTGATTTATAAATTATAGCTCCTCTCAATATCTTATAAGAGCAGTAAAATCTACGCGGAACAAGAAGAGAACTAATTTACGATCTTAGAGTATATAACATATCTTGGGGTCTCAACCAAAGGCTTAAGCTGAAGGTTGAGGTCCCAGGATATGTTACAGGACCATTGAACAAAGTAATGCCTAGGAAACTTTAATTTAAAGGTGTTCATTCGGACATTGGGTTGATTTCAAGTCAGGTGTTTCGAGTCGGTTTGAAATCGGATTTTGTGTCCATATTGTCTTTAACACAATTGTACATCATTTTTGAAGTCGGGTCAAATCAGGTTCGGTTACAAGATTGGGTAAATTTCGGTTTCGAGCCATCGGGTCTGTTTTGAAACTTCTACTTTTAATAATCAATAACATTGAAGAGTAGATCTGTAGATGAGAACCTGTATGATTGATTTGGAGAAAATAATAGATAAACCAACTTTCAACATTCTCCATAAACTGTTTCCACAATATTTTCTTGTAGCAGGTCTCCAAATGTCATTAAGTGTGATTCTAGATAATAGAAGTGGCCTGAATGAAACAAATTTTGATTAATGGCGTTGCAATAAATGCATAAAAAATCAAAACAACGCTTTTTATATCTCAAGTTTCTTTCACAAACAAACACAAGTTAAAAGGAAAACATCATTTTAGACAAACCTTAGGTGAGGCTCAGTAGCAAGATTATCATCAGAATCAAGCTCACAGGAAAACTCTTGTGTTGGTGGTAGAACTCCAATCCAAGCGAGGAACTTCCTAAGTAACCTACTTCTAGGTCCTAATGATGATAAGAACCCTTCGTAACGACTCACAGCCTCTTGTGCAGCCAGCCATATAGGCAAGTCCTCATCTAAATCCTGGTCAAATATAGATATATCATCTAAAGTTTTGGTCTTGGGAGAATATAGCTGTTGGAATTGAGATATCTCCTGAAACCAGAGCTGTGTTCTCTTGATCCAAAGTTGAACGCCTTCATTCTCTCTGGTTCGTTCAATGGCCTGCAGATGGTAATACCATAAACAGAGAGCAGGAATGAAAGACGAGGATGGGGATGGAAGAAAACACAACAATAAAAGTAACATTAAAGTTAGGTTCCTTAGGTCCTTTAGAAACACTGATCACCTTCAATTAATTTGATGGGCTAACTTGCCACTTACACAGTGGAGTATGTACAAACATTAGAAAATATCAGGAAACAAACCTTATCATTCCGTAAAGAACTTGTCAAAATGTAAGTAGAAGCTTAAATAAAATTCTATTGTGGATAATCGAATCTTGTTTCAGTTGGAGAGCAAATACCACAATCTGGGAAAGGTCTTTGATTCAATTCTCACTTAGTCCTCCCCCTTCCCTCAGCCTACCCATGCAATAAAAAAAAATAGAGGTCTTTTGTGGCTTTTCCTCTTAAGCCAGGCTTACCATTCAATAAATTTGTAATGAAGAACAATATTAAGAAGCAAGTATATAGCAAAATGAAGTACCTCTTTAATCCAGAGTCCAACAGTCAGCAACGGTTTTGATATGAGGTCAAAAGATTTTTGAAGGACCTTCGATTGTAGATAATCAAGCTTTTCAACGATGAGCAACCCTTTCTGCTTCTCAGTACTATAGCCTCTCCTGGACATATCATAGTAATATTGAAAGATTAAATCATTCAGAATTACAAAAAAAAAAGAGCAAAACAACACTTCATGTAGATACAATGAGATAGATCCTGCATACTCTATCCGGTTCTAGAGCTTGATATCAGTCTACTTTTGCAATTAAGATTCAAAATTGTGCAGCAAGAACTAGGTATGATCGCAATATATTCTGGCAAACTCTGATACTAGAAATTATCACTCATAACTTTCAATACAACACTCTTCCATCTGAAAGCTTCATAGGTGCCGCCTAAAGGGTTCGATTCAAAATTTGATGCAACAAGTCAAGTGCAATAGGCAAAATTATCTAGAGGCAAATCATGATTGTGTCTATGTTGAGCCATTAATGTGGATGATGGTTTATACAAAATAAACAGAATGCTCAAAGTATAAAATGATGACTACACCCATTACATAGGTGTTCTACTAATCACATTAAACTGAAATTGGAATCAATAAAGGGACCTAAAAGTACAGGTGTCCATCGGTAAAAAGATAGATGCAGTACCAATTGACATCTGACAGCAGTTTGAGGACAACTTGAACAAATTATCACTAAATGCATTGTGCTCGTTTCGGGATCAACATGGTGATTGGCAACTGTTGCTGAGTACCAACCAGCACACGAAAATGAAGCCCAACAGTTAATTTATAGTCCTTTTGTGACCGTTATTTAGGCCATTCGGGAAGACTAAAGAGACACTAAAGCTAACTTATTTATGCCATTTGAGGTGACTTAAGAGAAACTAAAGCTAACTTATTTATGCCATTTGAGGTGACTTAAGAGAAACTAAAGCTAACTTCAAAAAAAAAAGAAATTAATGCTTCATAGAAATAGATAAGTGTTAGTCCAAACCTTCAGTTTCAAATTTACAAATTATGGGTGTGTACTCTTATAGTCTTCTTCCTATATTTTCTATGAATAATAGTTATTAGTTCCTTTTCCACTGACCTATGGAGCTTTCTTGTATCATCAAGACATTGAGGGTTGATGATAATATTATTGAGAGGGGGGATTTCCTACAGCAAAAAGATTCTTATAAGTGAAGAAGCAGACAAGATCTACTGAGAAATCACCTGAATATAATGGCATTCGACTGCGAAGCCCTCTTCCAATCTACATATATTGGCAAAGTGAGAAGATAATCACTGTTTAGTGCAGATGTAAGCATCAAATCTCTCACTGAAAGTTCTTCAAATTGTGCATTCTGAAGTAACTTCATGAAAGAGCGCTGGAAACGGGCTGCTGCAGCAACTTCAAAAGTACTGCACAGCAAATTCATGTTGCCTGATGGATAGCATTAATATCATTACAAGATAACAAACCGACAACTGAAGGCATAGCCATAGCGGATATGAAAATGTATTATTATTAATATCAGATAAATTAAGCAATTTTAGATATTTGCTAATATACCTGGAGCTCTTGTCGTCATCTTTCTCTGCATCAGCCATTGAAGAACCAAATAATTGCATTAAATCCAACCCATTTAAGAAAGATAATGGATTCTCCTCTAACCCTTCAGTGTTACCTCCATAACTCTTCATACTCCCATTCCCTCGATCATCAACAAACTCGATGCTCTCCGCAGGATCATCACCTCTTTCGTTTTCAAGCCTAAAAGTATCTAAATCCTCCTCATCTCTTACAGGCTGAGTGGAAAAATAATCCGCCCGCAT
Organism: Amaranthus cruentus; assembly: GCA_019425755.1. Lineage (NCBI taxonomy): Eukaryota > Viridiplantae > Streptophyta > Magnoliopsida > Caryophyllales > Amaranthaceae > Amaranthus > Amaranthus cruentus. The sequence continues at coordinate 19,373,794 of CM033455.1, forward strand.
TTCCTCCAAGATGTTTTTATGTTCAGCGTGAAGAATTGAGTCCAAGCACCTATGAATAAGACAAGAAGTAAAAGTTATCAGAAATTGATTGGCTAGGTAATCAACTTCGATAATTAGTTGGTGACCCTAAAATACCAACTAGAGAAATATCTCTGATATCATGTCAAGACACCAACTCAGCAAAAAAACTTAACCTTATGGTTGAGGACCCAGGATTTGTAATATACTTTATCAAATATCACCCTAAAAAAAGATTCTCATCTAATAGAACGCAATATACTTGTCAAATTATATACTCCCTTACCCGATTCTTGATTATTGTCTGATAGTTCTAGACTCAAATTATATACTCCCTCACCCGATCCTACTTATTGTCTAATTGTTCCAGACTCAAATTATATAATCCCTTACCCGATTCCAGATTATTGTCTGATTGTTCTAGACCTCATAACCAAGACTTCAACATGATTGCATCATTACAACTGATTAAGTGGTAGGTTCACAATGATCGGAAGATCAGTTAAATTATTTTCATCAGTGATGAAAACCCTCCATGCCGCGAGCTCAATTCCAAGTAAACAACTTCACCATAACAAATGAGCTCTGGCACACACCACATTACTCCATCTAACCCTAAAGCATCTATGGTTATTGTTTACACACAATGAACATGTGCCCACCTAATACTAATCAAAACCAAGGTCTATAAATTACTTCTCAAAGTCACATTCCCTCTTATGGCTCCCCAGTAATGACTTGATTGACTAGTAATCTAAAAATAACTAATTAGCTAACAATCATATAGAGTTTCCTTAAACAAATTGATAAAAAGAAGCTCAAACAGTTACTTGTCCATGTTCAACCAATTCCTTGCCGTTCATAGACGATAGGAGTACAAATTATCAGTGTTACCTGATTCATGTAAACTGCAAATGATGACGGCATTCAGAATTAACTTACAGTTAATATTACAAGTAAATACAATGCCATTGTATCTGGTAAAACTAGTCCACCCCAATTACATCTCTTATCAATTTTTTCTCAGTACCTTTCATTTCTACCTTGAAGAGATATTAACTACTCAATCCCATTAAGTAACAAACATAGTTCAAAATTACGGTTTTGGTGTCACAATAACGGCCGCTAAAGGGATTTCACAGGCCAATACAGATGATTTCGCGATTATGTAGTCTATATTTCGGTCGCAGTAACTCAAAAATATTTACAATACGGTCGCGAAACGGTGATGCGGCCTAGTGTTTTTGCACTATGATAACAAAATGAAAATTATCAAGAAAAACATAAAATTATAGCAAAGAAAATTGTTAGAGTATATAACATATTTTGGCGTCTCAACCACAAGCTTAAGCTTTTGGTTGAGTTGGTTCCTTGACATGGTATCAGAAGCTGGTGTGACAAGAGGCAAGAGGTCACAGGTTCGAATCTCAACAACCCCTCATTTAAAGTGGAATATTTAGCGTCATGTATGAGGAGGGCATGTGCTGCATCCACACTTCTAGCCCAAAGGGCTCTCGTATGAGGGGGCGTGTTAGAGTATATAACATATTTTGGGGCGTCAACCACAAGGTTAAGCTTTTAGTTGAGTTGGTTCCTTGACAAAAATGAATTTCAAATGCTTGGCAAATTTCCCACAAAAAACATGCAAATCCATCACCTATACATCTTAGAAGCATTGTTATTGTAACTATCAGTAATAAATCCATAATATCTTTCTCATTAAACACACATAGCACACAACATTCAAAACCAAAAGAAACAATCAAAACAACCAAAAGATTATATTTTTATCTACACCTTAACAAATTCCACTAAAATAATTCTAATAAAAAGACAAATTAAGAACACTTACGAGGAGAGGAGAAGAAAGTGGGAGATAATAGAATCATCACCATCATGATTAGAGGAATGATGCTGAGAACGAAGAAAAGAAATGAGAGCATCTTGAAGTTGGGTTTTAGAAACTGGTATATATTTCTGCCTTGAAACTTGAATTTGGGATATTTTCTTTTCAATATCACTCTCATTTTTGATCTTTTTCTTCTGGGTTTTGGGGCTGAAATCGGGAAGAGGATTGGAATCACTATTTGAAGATTCTTGTGATGAAAGTTTTGATTCAGCAGCAGAAGAAGCAGGGGAGAAAGAACAGGAAAAGGTAGAAGAAAAAGATGATGGGAAATGGGATTGAGAAGTTGGGATAAACATGGGCTGAAATGGGGAAGTGGGTAATGGAGAAAAAGCTAACATCTTTATCATCAATGGCGGATTGAAGGAAGAATTAAGAAGATGAATAGTGGGTTTCAGTCTTTAGATTTTCATCTGTATCCCTATCTGGTTTGTTTTGAGCAGGAAATGGTTGGCCTCTCATTATGATCTCAATGTGGAAGTACAAGTGTGCATACAAAGTGACCATTTTGATAGGCTCTAAGACAAACAACTTGAGCCTTGGCTTGAGGAAACAAGTACAAGTCATTCTTTGTACGAAAAATTGTCGGGGATAATCTCATATATTGACAAACCGCTGTGAATAATCCGAACTATTGATTATTTATGAATAATCCCACCTTTCCAGTTTGTTTGCTCGTGGCACCCCCAACCGAAATGCAACCTATTGTAGCAGGTTTTAAATCTCATTTGCAGGTCATTTTCTTCAAACTTCTTTTTATAAATCCATTCCATTGATTTCCATGTCTTCTCCAAAAAAACCCCATTGTTCTTCATTTTTGTTCTTCTTGTTCTTCACCTTATTTCTTCCATTTTGTTCTTCCTTCTTCCACTAATTCCAATTCCATAAAACAAGCTTAAATTTTTTTTATTTCTGGGTAAATGAACTCCAATTGTTCCTTCTTTTTTTTCTGGGTAAATGAACTTCAATTGTTCCTTCTTTTTTTCCTGGGTAAATGAACTCCAATTCTTCACCCCCGTAAGCTACTTGGAAAAGTGTGGTTGTTGCCGGCATTACACTACATTTGTTTGCCTCTTCCTTCTCCTTGTCTATTAATTCCTGCACCTTTGGACATATAGCCTCAAACCATTTTTGTGCTTCCTCTCTCTTTGTGACTAATCTTTGAACCTCATTTAAAAAGAAATTTAAGCTTGTTTTATGGAGTTGAAATTAGTGGAAAAAGGAAGAATAACCAAATGGAAGAAATAAGGTGAAGAACAAGAAGAACAAAAATGAAAAACAATGGAGTTTTTTTGGAGAAGAAGACATGGAAATCAATGGAATCTGTTTATAAAAAGAAGTTTGAAGAAGATGACCTGCAAATGAGACTTAAGACCTGCTATAGCAGGTTACATTTCGGTTGGGGGTGCCACGAGCAAACAAACTGGAAAGGTGGGATTATTCATAAATAATCAATAGTTCAGATTATTCACAAGGGTTGTCAATAGATGGGGATTATTCCCGACAATTTTTCCTTCTTTGTATTGGTTTTGGAACATATATCACGGTATTTAATGCTGATAACAATGACTAATCCTCTCGTTACGAATGATTTGCCTAAATGAAGTTGAAAAAGAAAAAAATTTCTACTATGGTGTTCAGTTAAAAATATTTCCTAAAATGGTGTTTATGTGACTTCAAAGCTTATTGGAAACCAAAAAAATAGTAGGTTTAAATAGAATTAGAAAATAAAACAATACATTTTCTAGTCCTTACTAAAATTTATTTTCTAAAATAGTATTTTATAGGGAAAGAAATTCAACGAAATTTATCTGAATTTGATTTGAAAACTTCAGACATAAAAATTAGTCTGACAAAATAATTGGTATATATATTTATCATATAACAAGTGATACATAGAATCAATTATGATACAATAATATAGATACAAATTCGCAACAAAGAATTATAAAGTTAGCGTTTCCCTTTAAATATGTTTAAAAATATCATTTAATTAAATGGGTCAGGAGAATTTAGAAAAAAAAGTTAGGATTGCATGTGTGAAATATTTAGGACGACATTAAGCAATTCACTTATTTATCTACTTTAATAAAAAAAAGTTATTCCCAATAAAAACGAGGAAAATTTGACAAAAATATCAATTATCATTTAACTACTTTATGAGAAGGGTGCACCAATTGTAAGGATAAATTTGAGTTTACCAATTCTAAGAATTTCATTGAATTGACAAGATAAATTTAAAATTGTTATTAACAAATTTCTCTAAAAATAAATCAACATGATACAATAATTTTTCTTCTTTAGTCTTTACCGTTAGTTTACTTAGATTGATCCAAGACTTAAATGGATCAAGTATTTGTGGCTAATTATATAATAGGAATATCAAGAGAAGCGATTTTTATTTTATTCATCGCAAATCGAAGAATTATTTCAAATATTCTTCAATCCCTCATAAAAATATTCCAATAATTCTCACATTGAGGTTTGGAAGTTCAAAATCAAACTAAAGTAGTTTAGTATCAATCCTCACCGACATGCATTACTTTGGGAAATGTTTTTCAATAACCACCAAAGTAGGAAATATTCTTAATTAATTTATTTATTTCTCATTATTACTATTGAAGACAATATTTTAACTAGAAAGAGATCTCATTATGTTTTTACTATTTATCTTTAACAAATATGTTTTGATCAAACACAAAAACTTGGCCGAGACGGTCTCATTATGAGACGACATATGGGCCGGCCCGATATGAAGCGCGTGTGTTGCACGCGCGTGTCTTTCCCTCCAAGTTTCCGCTTTTTTCTTCTTTTTTTTTTGGAAATTCTTTAACTTCCTCATTCAATTGAAACTGCCATTTCAGTTTCTTTTCTTCTTTCCTTCTCCATTTTATTTCGTTTATTGATTCTTGCCAAGTCTTCCTCTTCTTTCATTCTCCATTTTATTTCCTTTCTTATTTCTTGCCATTTTTGTGTTTTCTTCTCTTTTGATTGTTGATTCTCAAGATTGAAGATGAAGATTACAATAATTTAGGATTGGAGATTGTTGTTTTTTGTCACGTTTATATATATAATTTGTAAATAGACCAAATTGAATATGTTAATAGTTAAATTATGACATATAAATTGACAATTGATGTTTTATAATCTAACTTAATTTTTAACTTATAATATTCAATTATCGTTTAAAATATAAGTATAAAAATTGTATAGACATATTGTATAGCATTTAGTTCAAATTTGATATGTTAATAGTAAAATTGCGACACATAAATTGACAATTGATGTTTATTATCTAACTCAGTTTTGAACTTATAATCTTCAATTATCGATTTGAAGATAAGTATTCAGATGCAATAGAGTTATTGCAACGCATTAAGTTCAAATTGAATATGTTAGAATTAAAATTGTGATATATAAACATCAATTTGATATGTTAATAAGTATAGAAATTGTATAGACATATTGTATAGCATTTAATTCAAATTTGATATGTTAATAGTAAAATTGTGACCCATAAATTGACAATTGATGTTTACTATATAACTCAGTTTTGAACTTATAATCTTCAATTATTGATTTGAAGATATGTATTTAGATGGAATAGAGTTGTGCAACGCATTAAGTTCAAATTGAATATGTTAGAATTAAAATTGTGATATATAAATTGATAATTGAATCTGTAAAATTGTGATATATAAATTGACATTTGCATATCAATTATATTAATATGTTCATTATCTTTTTCGTCTTTACCATACATCACCATCATTTGATCTTCATCAAGTGTCAAATCTGAAATTAAAAGATTATCAATTACATATATAAATCGTTCATTATTAATCTCATTAAAACATACGTTTTTCGTTAAATTTACCTTCAATTTCTTCATAATGTGTTCTTGATGCTTGTAACGTCATTTCCATGTCAAATTCGTTCATTATATCTTCCATTACAGACATTCTTGAGTTTTTTCTTGAACAGATGGAATAAATTACAGAGATTTTGAGGAAGATTGAGAGAAAATTGCGTTTGATTTCTTTCCTTTTTTCACGCGTGGGTTAGCGGTTTTTGAAGCAGTTATCCTAATTTGGTGTGAGTTTAAATTTGGAAGTTTATATATGCTGATTTATTATTATTTTTAATTAGGATAGCAGGTGGGCTGGGCCGCGTCTCATTCTGAGACGGTCTCGACCAAGACCGACTGTTGATCAAAACCATAAATTTCTATACTAAGGGGACCCTGATCCAGCACTTAATTACAAGGGTTTTGAAAGGGTTAGGTTGAACAAGGGTTCAGCTGTAAAAGAATTGTATTGAAAAAAAGAATATGGGCCGAATAAGAGTTTGATTACGAGTCTGAAAAGTGTATCTTCAAGGTGCATGTATTCTGATTCACAAATTGTCGTGAAAGACGGTCTTCACGAGAGACGCAATAGACGATCTCTTACAAACGTATCTTATTCTAATTTCTAAATATTCATCCTCTTCATTTGCTTGTCCATCAACCAACTTTGAACCCTAAAAAATCATCTTCTTTGAAGTAGAAGTTTTGCCCCAAAGTCTGGAAAATTTGCCCTTAATTTTCGATTCATCATAAGAGTGGCCGAGTGAGAATGTATTCACGGTGTTTTCTCCAGTAAACGACCTCCAATTTCTTGCATAATCCATTCCGGTAAACGACTTCCAATGTTCTAATTGTAATGGCATAATTGCCAATTTTCTGCAAATCAATTTTTTTAGTTGATTTCAAAGAATCAGATATTTTCTAGGTTTTAATTGATTTTAGGAAAATTTGATTTGAAAGGTTCGAACTTTACCTCATTTGCTTCTAAAGGTTCGAACTTTCGTTTATCCTAGAAAGGTTCGAACTTTATAGTGCATCTTCATTTAAAGGTGTTCAGGTAATCCGTAACCTTTTGTAACCGGTTATCATCCTTAAGTTCATGCTTTATATGTCTGTCAATGTCGAAGCTAAGCAGTACCAAGCACTCTTCAATGGCTTCTTCCTACTCATCCTTGAGAAGCTCATATCCCCATAGCATTCACTGTCATCATGGTTTCAAGGCAAAAATTCGTACAGTAATGAAGGGTCCAAACTTGGGACATAGGTTTTTTGGATGCCCTAATTGGCCTGTAAGTATTTTCAAAATTTTTTAGGGTTTCTCAATTTGTATTTCTATATCTGGGTCTTTGTTCTTGTAGAATGATGATTGTGGATTTTTCAAATGGGAAAAGGAGTGCTTGTATGCACAAGAAGATGATCTGGAGGTGAAGCTTACAGAGAGACATCAAATGGAGAAGGAATTGGATAAATCCCTAATAAAGAAACAACAGTACAAGGCTGAAATCAACAACCTTAAGTTGGAATTGAAGAAAGCAGCAGTTAGGGAGAAGAACTTGTTTGTAGTTTTGTGTATTTCATGGGCTGTCTTTGTCATGTACATTGCCCTTTGTAAGAACTAAATTGCAAAAGTAATTTATAAGCAATGTGTAAGCAAGAATTACTAATTAAGTAATGAAAAATCAGTTTCATGGAACTGACTTCTTCACATTGATAATTGATTGTTTTGTTGATACATCAAAATTCATCCCCCCAAGAAGCAAAATACATACAGGTGTAAATGCATTCCCAAAAAATTACACCTTCAACATTCCCATACATAAAATACTAAAACTGCATAATAGTACTTCTAACATAAACTGCTTAATACTTTAAGTTCCTGATGCTTGTGTTGGTTGTGAACACTGACTGGGTTGAGTAGCTTTCCTAGGCCTTCCTCTCCTTGCTTTTCCTCCCCTTGCACCAACTCCACTTCTTATACTCCTTCCATGCCTTCCAGTTCTTGTTGTCTGAGCAGATGGTGTAGACAAAGTGTGGCTTGAGCCTTGGCATTCTGTTTCAGTGTGTTGTGGGATCTCATTTAGGTTTAAACCCCTTGCAGCTGTAGCTTTGTGTGGGCATGATCTTCTGTTGTGCCCCTTCTCATTGCAAATGCCACAGCTCATCTCTGCACCATGCCTACTTAATTTACCTGGTTTTTTGGGACTCTCATGGGGATCCCTTCTACGCTTTGTTCTTGGTCTTCCAGGACCAACCTTAATGGGTGGAGGTGTCAAAGAGCTGGGCATCCTAGGCCAGAACCTTGGGCCTTCAATTGGAGTAGTGTACATTGGATCAATGTAGTCTTCCACACTGAGATGAAGGAATGAGATGCAAGCTACTGCATGCCTGCAAGGTAGTCCTGTCAAGTCCCACTTTCTACATGAACATGTTTTTTGTTCTAAATCCACAGACAACACATCTCCAATTGCATCAGTACATTGGAAGATGGTGGATGTTGATGGAATTGCATCACAACTCCTAGCCTGCTCCTTCTCTTTCTCCAATCTTGCTATCACCCTTGGACCATAATTGTATTTCCATTTTTCTGATTCACTTTTTTTCACAAACAGCCTCTGCATCACAACTGTTCTTATATCTTCCAACATGGACATAACATGCTTTGTCCTTGCATTGATTATGTACCAATTGAATGTCTCTGCCATATTGTTAACAATAACATCTACCCTACTGATAGTTTTCATGAATGCCCTACAAAAACATAAAGGATTATACCTCTTAAATCCCTCAACAACAGTCTCATCAATCTGAGACATCTCCTCTAAAGCCTGCAGCCCATTGGAATGTTTTGAAATAGGTGTTCTCACCCACAACAGAACCCCTCTTCTTCTTTTTTAGATCCCCTGTTGTCTCATCACCTGAAGAGACAGGACTATCTTGCTCTTCCTCATTGTCTTCATACTCAGATGGACAAAAGGGGAGCCTACAATGGAAAGGGGGGACACAGGAATCTTTGCCAACACATACACTTCTACAAATTTGTTCAAAATAGCAACTTGTGACAGTTGAAAAGCATCATCCTCACCAAGAATTTTCCTTAAACCATCTTTCAATGGCACTCGAGGAACACAGTAAAACAACCCTTCAATGTTCTTACTATTTACACACATTTCAGCCAAATTAAACTAGTATTTCATGCATAAATCAACTGGATTAACCTCAAAAGTTCTACCCATACCCCCAACATATACAACAACATCATTCTCTTCAACAAATTTACCACCAAACCAGAAGCAAAACGTAAATTTAGTATCCATTTATGGAAAATTTAGAAACAACAAGCAAAGAAAATCAAATTTCACATATATGAACCACAATCTCACCAAATTTGGAAAAAACGTAAAGCCAAAAGAAGCCAAACAAAATGACTTACCAACTTCAATGTTCTTGAATGCAGATCAGAAGTGGAGTGAATCCAAATCCTGATTGAAATCTTTGGAGTGGATTTGCTCAGATTATAAAGAGAGAAGAGGGAGCTTGGGTAGGGGGTAGGATGCAGAGGAGTAAATGTTGATGATGATGGCTGTGCAATCAAGGAGAAGGAGGGAGGGGTTTTACAGGTAAGAATTAATGGCAAGGAGAGAAATTAATCGTTTTTCAAAATTTTGCCGGTTACCAGTCATGGGAACCTTTAAATGAAGATGCACTATAAAGTTCGAACCTTTCTAGGATAAACGAAAGTTCGAACCTTTAGAAGCAAATAAGGCAAAGTTTGCACCTTTCAAATCAAATTTTCCTTGATTTTAAGAGAAAAAATGAGAATTGAAAATGCTGGAGAAAACGTTCAGCACCACCGAAGCATCTTGTGTTTGCTTCTATGTCACTGGTACATTATTAGATATTAATATGCTTCTTCCTTCTTTAATTTCTGAGATTTTTTATCGTTAATTTTAATATCAACGAATAAACTTTAATTTTTATATTGATCGGATTTGATTTGATATTAACAATTACTTGTACTCTATGGAATTATGGAATTGATTTTCTTTACTAATTTCATCAGTTTTGATCAACTGCAAATTCATTAAAATTGTATTAGCTTTTGAACTAATGAAATTTAATAATATGACATTAATGTAAGGAACATAAAATAAGAAATTTTGTTTTGGAGTTAAAGAAATGAAATTTAATAATATGATTTACAAGAAATTTTAGAGAAAATAAAATAAACAAGCCGGGCCGGGTTAGATCGGATCGGGCTTAAGGGGTCCAACCCGTTCAAAGTCCATTTCTATTTTCTATAAGCTGGCCCGACTCGACCCGTTTCAGCTATAACCTAGCCCTTATCCGGCCCGTTGCACAAGCCTAGTCCTTAGACTAAATTTCAGGTTAAGTTTTTTTCGTCTTTCTACAATTTGGTCTTGTATTCATGTTGATTTTTATTTGATTATTAATCTATTTTAAAAGTTGGGTCAAATCAAATTCAATTATCTATCTATTAACTATTACTAAAACAAAACACGCGGACATCATCAGTGTTTATTATTGCTTACGTGTCACAACCTCATTAAAATTTTTCCCTCTAAAACTTAATGATGATGTCATTGTCTTTATGACTAATATTTACATTATTGACTTTATTGCTTTCTAACTATGACTATTATCTATATTTATTGATTTTATATTCACATCATTTAATGTATTAGAAAATCATATATTTTAGGGAATATCACATTAAAAACTCTCAACTATTCGCGATTTAAATATAAAACTCTCAACAATTGATTATTATTTAAAACTCCTAACTTTAAGCCCATTTTATATTTAAAGTCCAAGATGACTTATAACCGGATAAATTGGTTTCAATTGAGACGTAGTGGGACCCAATTGTATTTGTTAATCACCTCACTTCCTTTGACCTTACACGACCCTTCACGTACCCTCACATTTCAACGAAAGGTAACCGGTTAAAATAAGTTATAAAATATATCGGTGCTTTATATTTAAGATGGCCTATAGTTGGGAGTTTTGAATAATAATCAATAGTTGGGAGTTTTGTATTTAAACCGCAAATAGTTAGGAGTTTTTAAAGGAATTTTCCCTATATTTTATTACAATTTTTTAATTATTTATTATATAAAAAATCTTATCAATGTTATTTATTAAATGAGTACTCCTTATTTAAGTGTATTGGATATTTTGTGATGGTTCAAAGATAATATACTTTTACAAGGATTTTTTAATTTCTACTATTGTGTGCTTAAAATACAATGCATGATTCTAATTTAAGTTGTGATTATCTTTATGCAAGTCGCTTATATTTTTTGTGAATTAATTCAAACTTTTATAAAATAATTTCATATATATAAATATTTATGCTAAATTTGATTTTGAAGTATGTTAGATTTGATTATGAAGTATGTTTTTAATAGTTGTATTACTTTATACAAATTAATGTAATTATTTTTTGTTAGCATAAATTGGTATGTTATTTTTTTTATTAAAAATATTCATATCTTTGTATTGTATACTTCATGTATGATCTATTAAATTTCTATTTAAAATAAACAAATAGAAGCATAGATATAATTATGTTAAAAATATAATCAAATTTTTTTTCTTTTGTTGTGATTTAATAGTCATTAACTAAGTATGATACAAATCATACAATGTATGTAATGTATACAACTATTCAGAGTGAAATGAGATGTAATTATAATGTAAAAGCTTTTTCTTAAAATTTTTATTTCTTAAATGATACTAATATGTCGGAAAATTTGATATAAAACCGTGCATCGCACAGGCATTATCTAGTAACTATTACTAAAACAAAACATGCTTACATCATTACCTTTCAAAATTGCTTACGTGTCGCTTCCACATTAAAAAATTTCCCTCTTAGATTATATGATGATGTCATTGTTATTATGATCTTTGACTTTCTATTTTTTATTTTTTTTATTAATTGTTTTTTTTTACTTTGGGTCAAATCATATTTAATGTATTAGCAAACTATATATTATACTTTATTTATTTTAATTATTTATAACAATTTTTTCAATTTTTTTGTTAAATGAATATTATTTAGTGTATTGGATATTTTGAGATAGTTAAAACATAATATACTTTTACTAGGATATGTTTTTGTTATTTATACTCAGAAAATTTGATAAAACCGTGCATCGCACGGACACTATCTAGTATTATAATATTAGATAAACTAGATAGATTCCCGTGATAAACACGGTTTATTAATTATTTAAATAAACAATTATTAATATTATATATGTAATTAATTATTATATGAATTTTAAATTATTGGTTTATAGTTACTCAAAAAAAATTATTGGTTTATAAAAATTGTATAATTTTAGGTAATATAAAATAAAAAAATAAAAAAATAAAAAAATAAAAAAATAAAAAAATAAAAAACATTCTAATCAAAATTGGAAGAGTTTTTTATGTGTCCAAATCTTCTATTGCTTCTATAATATCCCGTTAATTTTCGATTAGATTTTTTTCGTTATAAAAAAATAATAAATAATAATAATAACAATAATAATATAAAATTTACCTTGCCAAAAAATAACAATAATAATAATAATAATAATAGTATCTTGTCGATCTTTTGTATGGCACGATGATTTTACCAAAAGTTTTGGAGGTAACGTCAGTTGGTCTAAGGTCTGCTAACCGAAGAGTAGTGACCTATGGATCCGAAACCTTGATGTATGGAATTTAGTGTTTGTGGGCAAGCTTGCCTGACATATCAGTTCAATGCAGAAGTTCTTATGGATCAAATGGATGCACGAAGTTTACACGAAAGGTGCTGATTGGATGCTCTTCAACCCTTCCATAAGCGTTAGTTGGGTAGTTGGCTCGAAGAGGCTCGATCCGTAAAGCTTCATTAAGTACAGGCTTGTTTTCAAGAAATGACACAGGCTTGTTTTCAAGAAATGACATGGTCCTAGATTCCGTAGATCCCTGATCCTCACCAGTAATAATGAGTATGAACACTGTTGTTGTTATTACTAAAAAGACCCTCTAGGAAGTGAAGTGTCAAACTTTAAATTGTGAGTGATTACTTTAAATTTATAATTAATCACTTTAGATTTATTACCCTTGGAATTTTAAGTTCCTAGGAAATGATATTATTCTAATTTGTTTCGTTGCCAAAAAATCTTAAATTCCAATGAATTACAACTTCCCATAGGAATTAAATTTCTACGTCAATCAAACTACTCCAAAATGTACATTCAATCACTCCAATAAAAATTGTCTCACCATAACTATAATAAATGAACTATGGAAAACTTGGGCCATCATATAATAGACCCAATGAAAACCTTACTTATTTCATCTCTATGCCAATTGCCAGCCGTTTTCGACATTAGAGGCAAAAACCCTTTTTCTCTCTCTCACTCTCTAAATTTCTTATTCTATTGTTTTGTCTTTTAATTTGATTATAATCGGTTAATTGAAACCAATTTCTTTGACTCTCTTTGGGATAACTCAATCAAATCTTCATCTCTATGCCAATTGCCAGCCGTTTTTGACATAATCTCTCTCTAAATTTCTTATTCTATGGTTTTGTCTTTAATTTGATTCTAATCGCTTAATTGAAACCAATTTCTTTTAAAAACAACAAAATCAGTTAAGATTTTCAATGTTTTATAATCTGATTGAAGATGCCCTCTGTATAACCTAAACATTGAAACTTTTGAAGATATTTTTGAAGATCCAGAAAATCATATGTAAGTTCACTTTTATCTTTTTGTTTTTTGGTTGCTAAAAAATAAAAATTGTTTATCATTGTTAATACTCAAAAACAAATAAAAATTGTTTATCATTGTTTTATGCTAATGAAGTGTGTTTTTGATAGTCATATGAGTTATGTTAATATATAGAAATTTAAGAATAAGAGATTTAATTAATACTCAAAACTTTGAAAACATCTAATTCAAGTTTTGGAAACATCTAATTCAAATATGAGATTTAATTAATACATAATGATGAAAAAAAAGCATGATTTTGGTCAGGTAAGATGATTTATTTGTGGGCAATTGTAATAATTGTAATATAGCAAGAAACTTATTTATGGGCCATTGTAATAATTGTAGCTAGTCAACCAAAAATACTTCTCTAACTACTAATTCGTGTAGTAATTGTAATATGACAATAAACATATTTAAAGACAATTGTAATAATTGTGATAAATGCGATTGTAATAATTGTGATAAATGCCCTGAATAAGTTTCTAGAGAAGTGCTTTCGGCGGAAAACGAATCATTGTGGTAGTGACACGTGTCACATTAACATATTGTTTTAGTATAGTTTATGATATCAAATCGTCATATTCAAATTCGCATTCCAACATTTTTTCTCAAGTATCAGCTTAATTTTTTTGAGAGCAAAACAAAACAACAATAAACTAACACTACTACGGGCCATATGCAGAAATGTTAATATTTATATTATATTTCAGGTTTTTTCATCGTAAGCGCCTAATTTAGTCTTTTACTGGCCTGTTATGGGGAGATTATATGGAGTTGTAAGAGAAATATTTAAGAATCCAGTTCCTTCAGAGCGCTCATTTTACATGAATTTACTTCAAATTTGCATTGATTCAAAAGCTGAAAAAGAAAGTCACTTGATTCACAAATACTTGTTCTTTAATGCGATTGATTCAGATGTAAATTTAAGTACCAAAATGATCATACTGTACAGCAAAATTGGTGACATGGGATATGCACGTAAAGTGTTTGATAGAATGCCTAAAAGAAATATTGTATCTTGGACTGCTTTATTATCTGGGTACTCTCAAAATGGCTTTTTTAAGGATGCTATGGTGGTTTTTCAGAGTATGCATCATTCAGGTGTAAAGGGTAATCAATTTACCTATGGTAGTGTATTGAGGGCAAGTATTAAGTTGATGTGTTTAAGAAGTGGGATGCAAATTCAAGGGTGTTTGGAGAAGAGTAGGTTTGCTAGGAATTTGTATGTGCAAAGTGCTTTGGTTGATCTGCATTCCAAGTGTGGGAACATAAAGGATGCATTTAATGTATTTCAGATGATGTCTGAGAGGGATTTGGTTTGTTGGAATGCAATGATCGGTGGATATGCAGTCCAGGGGTTTGCAATTGATGCATTTCAAATGTTCAGATCAATGATGAGAGAAGGTGAGGTTTGATTGTTTTATAGCTTAGTGTACTTTAAATTTAAACCCTATTGAGAGATCAAGTTTAAGGAGTATTTTCCCTTTTTATCATAATTTTGTAAGAATATCATAAAATTAGTTTCTGTGATAAACATTTTTTCCAAAAATAACCATTTGTATTATGTTTTTCAGAACACTGCCACAGAGTGTTAATATTTTTTTTCATTACAAGGTAGGTTGAGGAAACGGGATGGCTATACTTGCTCTAATTGAGACAAGACCTAATTCTCCACATACTGTTAAATTAACAAATGTAATCCATGAACAAATGTAATCAAATTTCAATAGTGACATCAAGAGGTTATCATGTGTAGGTCGTTCAAATTAACGGTCAAAACTTTGAAAAACCATCATCAATAGTAGATAGTTTTGTGAAAGATTTTTCTTATAAAAAGTTGTTTTGTGAATTTTTATGAATAAAATCATAAAATCTGTTGTGTTTATTTTGTGCCTTTAATCTTTAGGTATGATACCTGACTGCTTTACTTTTGGAAGTTTACTTAGAGTTTGTGCACAAGACAAGAATCTCATCGGAGTCTGCCAAATTCATGGACTTATTGTAATTTATGGTTTTAGATTACATGATTTGTTGACAAGATTACTCATAGATGCGTATGCAAAATGTGGAAGCACAAGGAAATCCTATTCTGTATTTAAGTGTGCAACTGTGAAGGATGTAAAGTTATACACTGCTATGATAGCTGGCTACGCGCATAAAATTGACCATCATATTGATGCTTTGAATCTCTTCGGTGAAATATATCGCAGTGACTTGTCATTGGATGGTTTTCTGCTCTGTACCATGCTTAGTATATGCTCTACTTCATCGTATTTGAACTTTGGAAGACAAATTCATGCTATTGCATTAAAATCTGTGTCTGCCAATGATGTTGCTATGGGTAATGCGCTCATCGATATGTATGCCAAATGCGGGGAGCTTGAAGAAGCCATTTGTGTTTTTGACCAAATGGAGGAAAAGAATGTCATTTCATGGTCATCTTTAATAGATGGATGTGCTAAGCATGGCTATAGACATAAGGCAATGGATCTTTATAAGAAGATGGAATCTGGAGGCCTCAAACCAAATAGCATTACGTTCTTGTCTCTTCTATTTTCTTGTAGCCATACAGGGCTGATTGAAGAAAGCTGGAGTTGCTTCAATAATATGGTTGGAAAGCATAACATAACTCCAAATGAAAAACACTATGCATGTATGATAGATATATATGCACGAGGCGGCCAAATAGAAGAAGCTTTTAATCTAATGCAAAAGATGAATATTCAGCCCACTGAATCACTCTGGAGAGCAATTCTTAGTGCTTCAAACAATTATGGAGACATCACCCTTGGAAAAGTAGCAGCAAGCCACCTTACCGAAATGGATAACCAAAACTCTTCTGATTATGTTGCTTTGGCTAGGATGTATGCTACAGCGGGTTTTTGGGATGACTCTTGGACTACACAACAATTGATGGCGAAAAAAAACTTGAAAAAGAATCCTGGCTGCACCCTTGAGGTGTCTGAAGGGATGAGAACACTTCAAAACTGAAAAACAGTTGTTATGCTGATACTACTATATCTTTGAAAGATGATATGGTGAATTGCGATTAGTGAAGCTCATAGTAGCACTATTCACCGATGTCAAAATTCCGTTGAAGATCTGAATACTCAATATATGCGTCATCTGTGATTCAAGTTATAAGAGCATGCTTCGGCTTGGATAAGCTTTGCCATATTCAGGTGCTTGCTGTGTCTATTGCTTTTATTTTCCTTTGCGTAAACCTTACCATAGTGTC
Source organism: Amaranthus cruentus (assembly GCA_019425755.1). NCBI lineage: Eukaryota > Viridiplantae > Streptophyta > Magnoliopsida > Caryophyllales > Amaranthaceae > Amaranthus > Amaranthus cruentus. Next base: position 19,390,575 of record CM033455.1, read on the forward strand.
TTTTGCTCTTATTTTACGTACATTACATGTTTATGTTAGAAAGACAGCTGTTTGGGAGTTATAAATAGAAAAACCTGCAATACTATAGCCTTCTAATTGCTATTTAGGGAATTCATGAGTTGTCATCAGTAGCTGCTTTTAAAGCATAAGAATCCAGCTAGTGTGACTGGAAAATTTTAATAATTATATGTATTGCATTGTAGGGTGACATTTATATTTGGAAATGGGTTAAGAGGAGGTTTATTCAATTTTATAGCTAGTGTTTTTTTCCATGAGGTGTCATTGATTGTGAACCTAAAAGGGGTACAATGTCTGCATAATTTCTATTTTATAGGTACTATGGAGGGACGTTCTTATTGAAATTGGGTTAAGAGGAGGTTTATCAATTGTTCTTGTATTAAATGTGTCAAAAAATTAATCTCCCCCTCCTGAAATGCTTATAAGCAAGGCATTTACAGCACTTGTTGTATAATATTGTTGTCTTTGTTTTGTTTTTGGAGTTTAGTAAAGGAACATACTATTTGGTGAATGGACATGAGAAATTTGGTCTTATTTGATGATTTGTTATAAATGACGGTAATGAATTTAATCAAAGCACCATGTTTTGATCTCCATTGACTAATTTTGAATTGATTTATCAAGTAAGTAATCTAATTAGATTTATTTACAAATTATTCTCACAATACCATTTTGATTTTGTGTAATATTTGTCTGAACATCTTGTGATCATTAGAGGGTAAAATGATTTTATCTGAGCTATCAGTACTGAACTAGAAGGGTATAATTTTTGTTATAATTACAAAGATACTTGTAGAATTTTTTAACTAGTAATTTTATGATGACTTGTGAGGTCGAGATTCCAAACTTTCCTCCTTAATTTAGAAAAAATTAAGAATCATTTTGATGCAATTGGCCAAGATGATAATAGATGTAATTAACCTAGTTGATGAGGTGTGAGGGAACTGGGATAGTTGATTGCAATTCCTTTAGTTCATCGAAAATCAGCTGAATATTTTTCTTGGCAAAATTCGTGTCTGATTTAGCGTGGTTGGCCAGAGAGTGCAAACACATGGGAACCCGTTGATCATCTTCAAACATGTCCTGATGTAGTGGAGGCTTTTGAAGAGAGGTTTTATTATTTCTCTCTGCTATGCTATTGTCTTATTGTACTTTTGAGCTATATCTAGATTTTGGATTCATTTGCTGTTATTGTGACTATTGATGTTTAAAGCAATTTTCTGCTGCCTGAAGCTTGCCTTCTGCGAAAAAAAAAGAGTTCTAAGAAGGGAAAACGCAAATTTACCCAACCAAACGAGAAAATGCAATATTCTAATGGTGTCTCAAAGAGTGAGTTAACACTTATTAAGTTGTCACTAGCAATGAACATCAATACTTTGCTGCTTTAGAAACTCTAGCTCATTCTAGTGGTTGATTGACGTTATTGTAGAGCATGAAAAGATAATCAAGAGACGTAGAACATCTAAAACCATTGATGGAAAGGTCTCTGAGATTATATCTCCACATGCTGCCGGCAAAGAGAAAGAGAGTGGTGATCAGTTCTTTGGTCAAAATACAAGTGAGAAGAATTTGGACATACATTTTCAGCAGCCCATGACTACAGAAGCTGATGGCCCTGCGAATTGCCAATCCGATGCAAACTGTATGGATGCAGGTCCAATCAATCGTCGAGGTGCAAAGCGAAGGAAATCTGGTTGTGTTCGAAGGTTCACACAGGATGTGACATCAGTTGACTTTGATTACTTAGCTAACACAGCACCCTTGAATATTAGCTCTTGTGATAGAGTTGAAGACCTTATGTTAGTGAGCCCTGATGCTTACCGGAAGAAATTTGACAGCTCAAGGAGTTCCTCTGTTATAACCAGGCTCATCAAACCTATAAGTTATTCTGCATCAGTGACAAACCATGTCCAGGATGTTTCTGTAACCTTTGTCGCAATGAGGTATGTCAAACCTTCTTCCTAATAACTATCTTTGCAAAGAACATTGTGCGCTTTGGATTATGTCCAGGATGTTTCTGTAACCCTTGAATATCATGGTTATCATTCATAAGGTAGTTATCCTACATATATCATTCAACTGACTAAAGTGGTGGGGACATTTGAATTGTGGGGAATGCAGATGATATTAAAAGGTAAAAGAAATGCGTGGATGAAAATTAAAGTAAGTGGTGGTGACATTATTTTTTATAAAACAAAATGTTACAAACTTAAAGAAATCGACTCAAAAAAAGCGTGACAAATACAAAGGGACAAAGAGAAAAAGTAACATTTATGGTAAGTACCTTGTAGTTAGTCCTATAAGTCAACAAGGAATATGATCAAGAACGTTAGGTGGTGCTGCTTAGGGATTCTTTTGTTCTGCAGTTATGTCTAATAGAAGTAAAAACATAGAGTTGTTCACCTAATTAAGTTGATACTTGACGGCTTGTCTAAAATAAAATAGAGTTCATCTAATATTATATTTGAATTTTGGATCATCTCAAATGTTGACCTTTAAATGAACATGATTAGACAAAAAAAATTTGTTGATTAGGGAAAAAAACATAAATTGCTGAGTTGATAAGTCCACAAATTCTATCTGCAATCCAAATTTCCGAACTTTCAGGGTAAGTATGCAGGCCGGGCCATGCTGGGCTTCGTGTTGTGTTGAATTTGAATATCTCTAATAAGTTTTTTTCACGTCTCTTCGAATTTACAATTTGCATCATAAATTAAAATCACATAAACACAATTTTATTTAATAATAAAACATATTTGAAGAAATGGAGGAGGTTGAGGCATACGGAAAATATATAGTTTTGGTCACAGTCATGGTAACAAGTTGCTAAGCGACTTCCTTAGTCAATGCTGATGGTTTCTTAGTTGTTTCAACCAATATTTTAGTCATAATAAAGCTCAAAAATCTTAATAATAGGATTGGAATATGATAATAGGGATGGTATTTCACTCTAAAATTTGAGCATGACAAGGAGAGATGCTTGCACGTAATGAAAAGCAGAAGACTTTATTATGAATATAAAATATTGGAACTACTGACACGTCATCAAAAATCATGACATATAAGACAAATTAATAAAATAATATTTTTTTATATTAAGACTTTCTAAAATAATATAATAATGTAAGAGATGGGATATAATTGTGCTAATTCTGATATAGGAAGCAGAAAATGTTTGTTCTTTTCTCTTTCTGTGAAAACTTAGCATAGAATTCTGCTGTTAGAGCAGTCTTGAATTAGACTAATATTTGTGGGTGGCTCATAGACAAACATATCGGACGATATTTTATACGAGTGGTATATAAAAGTGATAAGTTAAGCTTGGGTACTACGTATTAAAATGGCAGTATTAGAAAATACAGGAGAAGATGCAGAGCAACAGGCAGCATTGTTGGGAAACCAGATTCATAAGAGGAAAACAGGTATTCATGGATTCAACTTCCATACTATATTGGCAATGAATTTTATCAGTTGTTTTTTCATGTATCGAGTCACAACAATGCCAAAACGTTAATCTCAACATGTTTCGAGTCAGTTCGAAAAGAAAGGTTGAATAGTGGGTAATGAAACAGGAACCATAAGGACAGGAATAGCGCACATAATAACAGGGGTGATAGGAGCTGGAGTACTGTCGTTAGGATGGAGCGTAGCACAGCTGGGATGGGTGGCAGGTCCTATTGCTTTGTTGGTGTTTGCAGGCGTAACCCTGGTCGCCACTTTTCTCCTCTGTGATTGCTATCGTGCTCCTGATCCAGACATCGGCCCTATTGTCAACTCCTCCTACATGAAGGCTGTCACTCACTTTCTGGGTACTCTCTTTTTGCCTTCAAAACAGTTTAAGAAAGTGTAACCGCTATAGAATCTTGTTCTGTTTGTGTAAAGCATCTAATTACATGATTGATGTAATTATTTGAACGGCTAAAATGATGATGACAATCGACAGGAGTGAGGTGTGGAGCCATAAGCGGATATCTGGCGAAACAGAACCTGTATGGGTATGGGATTGCGTATACTATAACAGCAGCTGTTAGTTTCAGGTAATTGTGTTATGCAATTCTAAGCTTAATTATTAACTGTGCTTGAAATCCAAAGAACATGCCTGATAATTGATAGAATTTAGAAAATGGGCCTGGGCAACCCAAACAAGGAGGAGAAGAAGTAGTCTACTCATAAACCCAAAGAAGGTTCACTACTAAAACCAATTGATAATAGTAGGAGTTACTCCTTGAGTATATAAAGTGATGCATACTCTTCTCTTTCTCCGATGTGGGACAACTCACATGTGGGTAACACATGGGCACTTCAACAATAATTATCATCGATCTATATGTTACATCGAGTACTCATCAGACCGATCACCCATATTTGTTTTCTTTATGTCAAAATGACGTCTTTAACATCAATGACTTTGAAGATGATACATTTTTGGACCCATCATTTTCGGGCTTATGCTGAAATTTCAGCAAGTATAGAAACAAAAATTGTATGCTTAACATGAGGAGCAGATATTTAGAAGCTCCATGCCGGGTCCACTGTCAAATGCAGCCTATATAGGAATGGTCCAGACTCCAGATCATTCCAGCAGTAAAAGAGTAGAAGCTACATCAACGGTTCCAAACTACAAATCTCTTTCAATCACTCATAATATAATTTTTTAATCCATAGATGATAATGAAAACAGAAATAGTAGGACCCTTGCCTATATCATGGACCTTGGAAGGAGATTTTTCTCCAACTTGTCCAATTGCCACTTGCCACTTGCCACTTGCCTATTGCCTATTGCAGTATTATTGTTATTTTACTCCCTTAAGGGGTCGCTTGGATTGAGAGTAAATATTTAAGGTTAATAAAAGTCAAAGTAGGAATTTAAAGTTAGTTAGGTAGATGATTAAAGAAATTTGATTGTTGGAGAGGTAGAAAAATGAATTAGAAGGTAATGAAAAAATAGAGAAAATAGGAATAAGTTCCCTTATTTTAGGGTATAAATTTACCCTAGGGGGAGGTGGAGGAATTCTTTACCTCCAAATGAATGAAATCAAACTCTTTTTCTATTCATCTTTTTTAATTTACTCCTATTCTATCTCTATCACAATTATTTGAATAACTTTATTTGCATCTCTAATTACCTTTGTTGCATTAGTTTGACTTTTTTTACTACCTTAAATATTTATTCTCATCCAAGCGACCCCTAATAAAAACCCATCACCTCACATTAGAATCCTCCTAATTTGATGAAATTTTACTAGGAGTTTTTCATTTTTATAGAAAGGAATGCTAACATAGTATATTCTCTGTAGGATCGGAAGAGAAAGTTTCAAATTTCACTCAATATATCCCAAGTAAATGTTTAAACCATGACCAATTCATCTTATACTAGCTCTCTTTCTTAAAGTAGTAACAATTTACTATTTTAGGATGTTACATTTCTTGTTCCTCTAAAAAAAATTTCTATTTATATCAGAAAATTTTGACATAATTAACTTTATTCATCCTTATTTTAATAGTCTAATAATGCTTCCCTATATATTATCCACTAACATTATTTTAATATTTTTATATTTCTTATGTTCCCTACATGTTTTCTACTAACTTTATATAAACATTGTTTTAATAGTTGTGTCCCAATATTTTTTTTCCTATCTTTATTTTAATATTTTTTAATGCTTATGGTCCCCACTTTTCCTCTATCAAATTTATTATTCAATAAAATAATATATCTACCATCCAATGATCCAAATATTCTATTTTTCTTAATTACCGTGAATATTCCTTGTGGGAACAACTTTAAGGAATGGAGGGAGTATATGTTAAATTGGACTTTTTTTTTTTATATTCAGAATCGAACTCATTTTTACCAAAGTAAGCATGGCCTTAATATAATAGAGTAAATCAATAGGCAAAGTGACAAACAAATCTATACCACAAGTCACATGATATAGTATGGGGGTTAAGAGTAATGCTACTTTTTTGGAGACATAATTAATAATCCTATGTCCATATATTTAGATGTGTACTTTTTCTTGAATTGCTAAATAGCTTTGTGTATAGATGTTTAACGGTGAATTCTATATAGGAGTACTTCTATGTTATATATATATAGATACTTCTATAATATTACATATAAACACTTAAAGATGTATACCGCTGAGTGGTGAGGTGTTAGAGAAATTCATTACCCTGGAAGTAGATCTTTGAGATGGCAAAAACCAGGTCTCTAGAGATAACATCCACTTATGATAATGATGAAGCTGAAGGTCAAAAGAGAACTGGTACTTTAATTATTTTCTTTCTGCTAGCTTGAATAGCTTACCTTACTAATTATGCCCCAAAATATACACAACCTGATTATCAAACGAACAGGAACTGTGTGGACGGGAGTAGCTCATATCATAACAGCTGTAATTGGGTCGGGTGTGCTTTCACTGGCATGGAGTACTTCGCAACTAGGATGGATTGCTGGGCCGCTTTGTTTGCTATGCTTTGCGTTTGTGACGTACATATCAGCCTCCCTCCTATCAGACTGTTACCGGTCTCCTCACCCTGTGACTGGTTCCCGCAACCCTTCCTACAGGGATGCTGTTAGAACAATACTTGGTATCCAAACACAACCTTTACTAAACCCCGATATTTCATTAAAATCTAATTAGTTTACGTTTTCCTTTTAATATCTCGTTGTTGCATCAGTAGTATATACAAAATTTGTAAAATAAAAAATATGAGAAGAATAATAAGCTAAGCTTTGATGTGCAAGTGCACTGATTCGAATTTTCAAGTGCGAGTACAGGAAGGAAACAGGTATGGTACTGTGGTTTACTTCAATATCTAAGCATGTGTGGTGCTGCTGTTGCCTACATAATCACTACTTCCATAAGCATCAGGTATAAATTACCATATATTCCAATTAGGAATGACGAAACCTCCATGGTTTATCTTCTTAATTTTGTATCAATCTGATTAATTTCACGCTTAGTTATGCACAACCATTTATCTTCACATTTCACTATTATTTTTATTTAATAGTTGCAGTTTTAAGTTTATGAGAACAAGCCCTCAAGTGAGCTAATAAAGTTGATAGCGAGATTGAAATAGGATGCTTAGTTTATGAATGCGATGATTATTTGTATTCCTGTTTCGCTTTCATCTTGCATTGTGTCCAATGAAACTAATATGTGGATGCGGATAATGATATAGAGCAATTCAAAAGTCGAACTGCTACCACAAAGAGGGCCACCAAGCTTCCTGTTCATACGGGGATGGTATGTATATGATGCTATTCGGAGGAGCTCAGATCATAGTGTCTCAAATACCTGATTTTCACAACATGGAGTGGCTTTCTATGTTAGCAGCCATCATGTCAATTTCCTACTCCACCATAGGATTAGGCCTTGGCTTCGCTAAAGTCATTGGTAATCTGATCTTACTCTACTACATTATCAACAATATGCTGATTTTTGCTGTGATATTGAGCCATCATTAAATTCATGGAAAATTCAGGAAATCGAACGATCAAGGGAAACATAAGTGGAGTTCCAAATACTTCAACTCTTAAGAAGTTGAGCTTATCCTTTCAAGCGCTTGGAGATATTGCTTTCGCCTACCCTTATTCCCTCATCGTTCTAGAAATTCAGGTTGATTTTTACATGATTCAAATCCTTTTAAAACTATATTTGACGTTGAAATTTGAATAAGATTCTGGCAAGTTCAAGTCAAATTATAAGTACACTAGTACGCACGTGCAGGATACAATGAAGTCCCCTCCACCAGAAAATCGATCAATGAAGAAGGCCTCACTGTTAGCTGTCTTAATCACCACATTCTTTTACCTCACTTGTGCATGCTTTGGTTATGCAGCCTTTGGGAATGACACACCGGGTAATATCTTGACGGGTTTTGGATTCTATGAACCATACTGGCTTATTGATTTTGCCAACGCATGTATAGTCGTTCATCTGGTTGGAGGATATCAGGTACTTTACTAGTTTATTATCAACTTGTTTACAAACTTATGTCCTATTCTTTTCGACTGATCTGTGCTGAACTTGACTGAACTGAAATGATTAGATACAAACTAAGCTGAAAATAAGTTGAAAAGAACGAACTACAAAGCCTCAACACTAGCTAGCGAACTAAGTTGACATAATTTATCGTAATCTTGTAGGTTTACAGTCAACCAGTGTTTGCGTTTGTGGAAGGATGGCTTGCTAAAAAGTTCCCGAATAGCGGGTTTGTAAATGATTTTCATTCAGTGAAGCTGCCGTTGCTGCCCACTCTTCGAGTAAACTTACTCAGATTGTGTTTTAGGACGGCTTATGTTGTATCAACGACTGGGATAGCGATGGTTTTCCCGTACTTTAATCAGGTTTTAGGAGTGTTGGGAGCCTTAAGTTTTTGGCCCTTATCAATATATTTCCCGGTAGAAATGTATATTGTCCAGAAAAAGATAAATGTTTGGACTACAAAGGGCATCTTACTCCGAGGTTTTAGTGTTGTTTGCTTTCTGGTAAGTATAGTTGCATTGGTTGGGTCTATTGAAGGAATTGTGAGTGCTAAGTTAGAGTAAAGATCCAGAACTTTTGAAAAAAAATAGGTTTATTTTAATTAAAAAAAAAAAGTTTGATTTTTAAGTAATTTCTAAAATAAGTGTCTCCGTGTCGAGCCTGCGATCAGGGTTTGTTCGCTATTACTAGAGAACATGTTAAAAGTCAAAACAATTACCACGATTTTATTTTTTGTTACTAACGGCGAACAAAATAAAGACAAAATAATAAATTGAAGAATTAGTGTTGGCTCGCTATTCATAAGAGCAAACTATTCGTAGTATGTAATTTTTTTCTGAAAAAAAAAGTTTTACTTTGTCTTTCTTTTGTTTGCTGTAAGTGAATAAAGTCATGGTAAATTTTTTTTTTGACTTATAACATGTTCTTCTTTTGTTCGTTGTTACTTGTAGCAAACAAGTTTGACCTTAGGTTCGAACACAGATACTTATATTAAGAATTACTTAAGACTCAAACTTATTTTTTAATTGTTGATTAAAATAAACCTAATTATTTCAAATATTCTAATGATCCACTTTTTTTACCTTTATTTATCATGTAAAGTCTAAAAACATTGCTCATCAAACGAGAAATGGAGCTGTGAATTTCTATGATTTTATCAATTTAATTATAGTTAATTTCTACTTATTACCGACTTAGTGTAGTGTTTGAGGGTTTTCTCTTATACCCTTGTGATACGTGATCGATTCTTATTATCACACACATATACAAAGAAATTTTCTCTTTTACTTATAAAGATTCTCTAGCGTATTTCTAAATCTATTCATTAGTTACCACTATTGTTTGTATGTCATATTCACCTTTGTATTATTCCTTTTTTAACTATAATTATTTTTAAAATTAAGTTACAACTTTTGTAGGTTTTTTCTTGAACGATTTAAATTCCACCAAAATAATTCACATGTGTCTTGTATGGTTATGTCTTTTATTTTTTTTTATTGCAAGGAACACTGATCTTAAAAAAATTTGTACATGTCCATATGATGCAACATGAATTAGGTTTAGGATTGTTAAGTAATTCAAGCTAATCGACTTGAAAAAATGTCTTGAAGTTTACTTCAATCAATACTTATTTTGTTATTATTCAAAACTACATATTCGCTTTGGTTTGACTTGAAGAAGTATATAATGTTTTTTATTTTAGTGTTTTAATCAGGGTTGATTTTAAGTAAGGGCAAGGCGTGCCTACGCCCAGGGCCTCCTTAAATTTTAGTTTTTAATTAGTGATAAGGTTTAAATTTTTCTAGATATACAATAGTTTAGAGGCCCATAAATAATCTTTCGTTCCGAGCCTTTAAAAACCTAGGGCTGCTGATTTTAGTCCAAATTAACATTTAAGAGCTTTCAAATTACCTTGGTGAAGCAATAAAACGAAATTGGAAACTTTTACAAAATTGAGCAAAATTGAGAATTGAGAACAAGTATTATGTGAGCCAAGCAAATTCTTAATATCTACTTTTGCGCATTTTTCGGATATAGGGGCAATTTCTAGTTTATCTCTAAACTCTTGGTTCCTAATTCGATCCATTAATGTGTGTCCGCACATCCGCCTCAACATATGCATTTCTGTAACTTTCATCTTATGTTCAAAAATCTTCTTTACGGGCTAACAATCTGTCCCATATAACAAGCAGGTCTAATTGCCACCCTGTAAAATTTTCCTTTTAACTTACTTGGGAACTTTCTATCACATAGCACCGCGGTGGCTGCTTGCCATTTGAACCAATCCGCCTGGATACGATGATTTACATCTCCATCAATCTCTCCATCCCTTTGAATGAAGAAGTGTGTAATAATGTTTTTAATTTTCGTGTTTTAGTCCAAATTAACATTTAAGTACTTTCAAATTAACTTTATGGAGCAATAAAACGAAATTGGAAACTTTTACCAAGGCAAAATTGAGCAAAAGAAATTGAGAACAAGTATCATGTGAGCCAAGCAAACTCTTTCAAATAGTCATATTGGACAATTTTAAAATTAATTTTTAAGTCTCAATGTCTCTAATGTTGTATTATAAAAAATAAATAATAATAATAATAAAGTACACATCAAGACGAATATAACAAGATCTCAAATGAATATATTATATATGCTATAAATCTTTCAAATATCATAGTCAAAACTTCTTTCTCCTTAAAGTGGAACATTCTAAATGAGAAGAACATTAGAGAACGGAAAGAGTAACATTTGGCGTTTAAAAATCAAAAGTATCGCTAAAAGATTACTCTATATTTTTCTCGACAAATTATTCAAACAGTACCATAATCGTTATTTTCAACGAACAATATTAATTCACACATAGGGCTGTAAATTCGTTTACTCGATCGGGTTTTGGGTCGGATTTCATCGGGTTCGGATATTCTCGGGTTCGGATTTTCCCAGGTGATTTATCGATTAGGATCGGGTCGATTCGGTTATGGGTCTAATTAAGTGTGGGTCTATATCGGGTTGATATCGCACCGGGTCGGTTTCGGTTTCGGGTCATATCTATTTCAGTTTGGATTTGTATCGGGTTCGGTTAATACAATTCGGATCCAAATCGGTTATGCTGCAGGTCGAATCGAGTTCGATTAGACTATGGGTCGGGTCATTTTTTGTTTTAGGTTAACGTTAATACAGATTATTTAGGTTCAGGTTGACTTTGGATCGATTATCATTTTTGAGTTGTACATTTAATTCTTCTCAGAATTCGGGTCGATTAAAATTCAATTCAATTGAGTTTTATGCCAAATGAAATTTATGGTTGTTTTATTAAATTAATTTATGTTGAATTCGTTTGGGATTGGAGAATGAAGAGTTGTATTCGGTTAATTAAGTTGTCGGAAACTAGACAAATTTGGTTTAGCCTAAGAAAAAGTCGATAAGATTTAATTGTGGGCCTGCATTTATTGTTTAATTTTAACTAAACTAAACTTGATTCAATTCAATCAAACTTATTATTAACTGAATTAAACTTGATACGGTTAAATCAAATTATATCGCTTAATCACATTATCGGGTTAATCTCGAATTTTGATTATGGGTCATTTTGGGTGGGATTATGTCGAGTACCTATCGGGTTAAAGACGGGTTCGAGTTGTTACAGGTCGGGTGCAAATCGAGTTCGGTTAACCATATTGTCGGGTCAATCTCGGGTGTCGGTTGTTCTCGAGTCGGGTACCGGTCGATTATTGGTCTAAAATAATCGGGGTACATGTCGGATTACGGGTCAACATCAGATCGAGTTTCGACAGTTACAGGTCACTACACCTCGGGTCAACCAACGGATCGAATGCAGGTCGATTTCAAGCAATATTACGGATCGGATCAATTTTTTACGTCCCTATTCACACAACTATCCCCAACAATAAGTCTACAACTACTTTAGATTGCTAGCACATTGCTACACATGCCACATATACGCCTAGCGCCGAACATGCTCTAAGTGAGAAATATATACTTCCTCCGTTCATTTTACTTGCAACACTTACCGTTTTTGGAAGTTTTATATTACTTGTAACATTACTATTTTCGGCAAAAATAATCTACTTATTTTATCCTCACTTTATTCCTACCCTACTATCATCATCAATCATACATCATCCCATTAATTATTTAATAGACCCACAAGTCACAACCACTATCTACTTATAATAATTTTTTTTTATTTCTACCTCACATATCACCATCAATCATACATCATTCCTACTTTTACCATACTGATTTGACAACCCTTAAAAAATGTGTCAAACCTAATGGTGCAACTAAAATGAAACAGATGAAGTATTTCTTAGTTATTCATTGATATTTTTATTATTTCTTTCATATTTGTCAAAGTAAGAAAATGTTTTAAAAATAAATTGTGCATTGTAGTTATATTCTCTTTCACTTTACAAAATTTATGTATTGTTTTACATTTTTCATATAGCAGTTAGTTGTAAAAATTTAGTATATTGGAAATATTTTATACCTAATGATGAAAAATTCGATTATATAGTAAATAAATCATATTTTATTATTTTAATAAAGGACAAATGGTTAATGCCTATACTATACACAATCATGAGTGCTTTTCTTAAGAAAAAGGACTTAATACTTTTTGCTAACAAAAATTAAAATTATCTTATTTTATATTAAATATTTCAATTATTAATAGCATACTTAAAAAATAAATATAAAATAATAATAATATCTAAGATGATTATATTAATTTATGAACTTATAATATGATAGGTGGGTACAATTTTGGGTGCTCTGTATCATATTCGTCTCGGTCGGTGTGGGTACAAATACGAGTCTGTTGGATAGTGAGTGTATATGTTTATAAGTACGAAAAATGTTTCGATTAAGGAGAGGTTGTATCAAGCAGTGATGTAATAGAGGGAATACTTCAGAGTTAAATATTCTATATAATAATCATGACTTTTCAATATAGAATTTTGTTTGATTAAAATTGATATATTATTTATGCAATTTGATATCCTCATTAGAAGGAAAATATAATTCTTTCGTTTCACTATACTTGTTACATTGTATTTTTACACAATTCAATGTGTTATTTTGATTATTTACATATTGAACTATAAATGTATCTAAAAATTCATCATCATCATCATTATCATCATCCTACTCCAGTGTATTCCGTTCATAGAAACCTATGGACAGGGTCTGAGGAGGGAAGGACGGCGACAACTCATACCCATATAGGAGAGCATCACTAAAAGGAGTCCTCTGGCTCAAGAAAGATGAAGAGACGTTCCTGCCACGTGAGAGATAAATAAAACGCATATAGATAAACTAAGTAAAGCCAATTATAGCACTAAAAAACAATCATATTAATAATAAATAAACGAAAAAAAAAGCAAGAGAAAAAAGTCAGTAGTCTAAAACTTGAATATGTCGCCGCCAGCTACCCCTATCCCTAGTCAGGTCCTTAGAGAGGTTTAACTCATGCAAGTTAACTTTTATTTGCTCATTCCAAGTTCTCATAGGTCTTCCTCGACTCCTCTTACCCTCTACTATAATTCTTTTGACCCTCCTCACAGGGGCATCGAAAGTCTTTCTCTGCACATGTCCAAACCACCTCAATCTATTCTCGCGCATTTTTCCAGAAATAGGGGCAACACCTAGTTTGTCTCTAAACTTTTAATTCCTAATTCGATCCATCAATGTGTGCCCGTATATTCACCTCAGCATACGCATTTCTGTGACTTTCATCTTATGTTCAAAAAATTTCTTTACGGGCCAACATTCTGTCCCATATAACAAAGCCGGTCTAATTGCGAGTATTTCAAGATCCCACTTGACTATATTTTTTCTTACACATTAACAGCAATATATAAAATAAACTGAACAATTAATTGTGTCAAAAACATTATATTGCGAGTATTTCAAGACGGAACAATTATATGGCAAAAAAGATAGGTCAAATAAAAAAGTGAAATGAAAAATTAGAGGTTACTTGTTGAATTTTTTATTTTTTTTTTTGTCACTCGTAGTTGCTCCTAAGTCCTAGCAAGTAGCAATCCCTCATCTCATCTCCCCCATTACCCTTATCCATTGGTGCCTTATGCCTTCCTCTCCTCTCTCCTTCATACAAAAATTTGTGGGCATCTATGCAATCTTCTACCATTGAATTACAAAATAAGGAAGATGACATGTTTATTGCCACAATTCAAATGTCAACCAGACACTTTTTCCATTTCTTCCATTCTTCATCCTCCTGCTTCTTCTTCTGCAACTTCCTTATGTATGTATTCTTATCCTTTCCCTTTTATGATCTCACTTTTGGGTAAACAAGGTTCATTCTTGATTGCCCATTTCAATTGAAGTTTGAATCTTTATTGCGTATGTTTTCTTATTATTAGTTGTATGAATTCATGTAATCTTATTGTGCTGATTAATGTAACTTTTCACCAGTATTCTAGTACTTAGTATGTGTGAATTTTATCTATTTTATTGACTTTGTATTACATATGCTAGTATTCATTACTGGGTAGAAATAGAATCAAGAATGTATACAATCTTTATGCCTAAAAGTTTGAAATTTTAAATTGAAAATTGTATCTTCTTATTTACATATATGTGCTGGTTAATGTACTTTTCTGTATTTTATCATCCAATTGTGTTAATTTGATTACATTGAGTTAGAATCTATCAGAAATGCTTGTATCCATTATGACCATTTTTCCATTGTTGATACTAGAAGTTTAAAGTTTCAATTTTCTTATCTTTTTGTGGTGGATGATTGTGCTCTTAGGCCATAGTAATTCATCACTTAATCACCCGTGTCCCACTCGTGTGGACACACCCCATGGGGCATCCATGGGCTTAGCCTCACAAACCCACGAGTAATGAGCGTTGACTTGTATACACGCTTGATAAGGTTTAGTCTTTTCCTAATTAGGAGGATTACCCCTCGAATATTCCACAACTTACTATTTTAGTGATATGAAACCTAAGTATTTCCTACATGTGCCCTCTAATTTTCACATTTTGTTATTGCAGAAATTGTAGAAAAGGGACTTTTTGAGTTGAATTTGATATGTTCATGATTGTTTTTATCTGAATTTTCACAGTGAGAAATAGAGATTTGGTTAGTTTTCGCCCTCAATGTGCTGTTTCTACTCCTCCACCTCCAACAGCAACATCTGATACTTCCATATTAGAGAAGCTGCGCTTGCCTTATATAGAATCTAATTCCAGTTCACTTCCTGCTTATGCGCCTTCGAATTATTTGAGCAAGTTGAGTTCTCCAACTGAGGTAATAGTTCATCTTGACCAGTGTAATATAATTGGTTTGTTAATTTGCTATATAAATTTGTGATTAGCTCATAATGAGCCAAAAATAGCACAAAACAATTCATAATTGGTTCAATTCGCAATTCGCGAGAAGATACGCGAATCATTGATGCTGATCTTGACACTAATAGTGTGTTTGGATGAGGGGATTGGATGGAAAGTGATGGGAGTATGTAAGTAATCCATTTTCCCTTATATTATCAAATTGACCAAAGATAAGAAGAGAAGGAGCTGTTAAAGTTAATTTTGCTTTAATGTATAGTAATTTAATCTTGTAAACAAGTAAAATTTTTGATGGAACTTGAAAGCCATGCTTATAAGTTATAACATGTTCTCCTTCCATTGTAATTGTTATCTAAACAGACTGTAGATCATGTTGTTGTAATCTTTTAATTATGTTTAAATGAAATTGAGTTTGAGATTCTTCTTTCGTTGGCTAGACTGGTCTACATCAAATTTTGTTTTCGTCTTTGTCTTTGTTTATTGCATTCACCTCTTATATTATTGGGATTATTTGATAATATCTTCACGAGAATAGGAAATAATGGTGAATGATGGAAGGTGGTATATTGTATTGTGAAGTTAGAACATTGTGAGTACCTAATTTTAATAGATTGTTTCAGTAAACTAGTGTTTACGACCCAAGGTTAGGTAAGGTTGTTACCCATCTATTTGACTCTTGACACCTTTGGAGAATTAATGACCCGTTTGCTTGTGGGTGTTAACTGATGTGAATGGTGATGGAAAACTAGTGTAATTTTGTTTCGAAAGTCGTTTGTGAAGTTGAGTGGTCATGCCTGTTATACTTTAAATATCTTATTTTCTTAACAAAATTCATTCCAATTTGATATCATTTTGAGAGGTGGAATTAATGTGAACAATTAAATGGGGCCTTAAGAGTCATTGATTATATCCGAGTGCTTGAGGATCTGGCATGGATGCTTTCTATTGGAAGTATCTGCATGCAACTATGCCATCAATAGAATAGCTGAGAATGGTTTATGACCAATGTATTCTGGCCTTGTTGTGTAGGGAGCGTAGTAAGAAAAAGTTTCCTTCGGTGGTAAGTTCAGCTGTTTCAATTGATTATGAAAAGAGTTTGAAATTATGCAGTCTGCCGTAAATCAAAAAGTCCCTAGCTTTTCGAGGGCTTTCTTTTTTCCTTGGGTATACGTGAAGACTTGGCTGAATGCTTCTTTAACCAGTGTACAGTTTTGTTTATTCTTCCTCAGGCTAAGTTCGATACCGCGTTGGCAGCTAGATTACTTATCGAAGATGAAGAAGCTGTTATTGCCGCTGCAGCTGCTGAAGCACTTGCCTTGGCAAGAGCAGCAGCGAAGCTTGCAAAGGATGCTGCACTTATGACTGTTAATAGTCAGCCTACGAAATCAGCATCTAGTTCTGCTCAATCCGTTCATTTAAACGGTGCTAAAGATTTAGTGGGTGAACATTTAGGGACCGTGAAAAACTTTGAGAGTGCTGGTACTTCTCAAAGAGAAGGCAATCTAACCGAGGACCCAGTTCCCGAACCTGATGACATGGAGCCAACATATGAGGAGCTTCAACGCTTGGAAGCAGAACTTGCCGAGAGCATAACTGTTAGGTCGACACGTCAAGGAGAGAGAAAGGCCAGGAGAGCAAGGGCTTCAGAAAAGGCTGCATCTAATGTTGTCACTCTTAAGATAGGTTCTAATAGCCGCAGAAAACGCACGTCTGTGCAAGAAGTGGATTATTCCGATCCATTGCGTTACTTGAGGGGGACCACCAGCTCTTCTAGGCTTCTTACAGCTAATGAAGAGCTAGAGTTGTCAGCAGGAATCCAGGTACGTTTTCGCATGTTTTTTTGTATTTTGAATGTGGTATGGTGAATTTTCTGGTAATGGGCGAACATTTTTTACTCCCTATATTAAATTATCATGATCTTATTATAGTTGATAATTGAACTTGGGCAAAGCTCGTTATAATTTATCCGAACTGATTAGCCTTGAATTAGTTTTGTTTGAACTTCAGATGAGAGAGAACTTAAGTACTTATATCACATGATTTGCGAATGTTTTTGTAAATCTTGAATCATAATAAGCGAATTCTGGTCGGTTTACGACCATGTTTGGGCCATTTTGAGCGAATGACGAATTCAGAAAACGAATCTTCTATTGAATTATGTTACAATGGTACTTATAGGATCTCGCATATATATATATGCATCCTATGCTAAAGCATTTCCGGTGTTGAGTATGGTGCTAACCTTCCAAACCATTTGGGATTTAGTTGATGTCTTAAAAGATATCATGATTGATTTTTGTCTTATTGATTGAATTATGTCATAGAAGATTATGTTTAATATTGTTATGTTTAAAGTCCTTATCATTGAAGGAATGCATGTCATTATTTATTGAAGGGTGTGATCAAACTAGTTTGCTTCACCTTAGGTCTTGTTTTTCAAATAACACCTTTCGAGGTGGTAATGAGAAGTAATGTATATTCTATTAAGAATAGTGCTATACTTAACAATTAACCCATGGAAACATATGAGGATAATTTGCTTTACATTGAACGCTTACGGGAACTTCATCGCGAAAATACATTTAAGTTCAGTACTGATCATTATCTATTACTGCCTACCAAACAACTTTGTAATATATATGTTAAGTTTTATCCGTATCCTATTTCAGGAATTGGGTGGCTTTGGGTGTTCTTCAACGTCGAACTTTCTTTTTCCCTTCGAATTGCCAAAGAAAATTCCATTGTTCATGATTATTCAGCGTATATTCCCTCCGTCCCTCTCAATTTGCTTCATTTTCATTTTGGGATGTCAGATGTCCCACTCATTTCGCATCATTTCCTTATTTGGAGATGAACCATATCACATTCTATTAATCTCATCCATATGTTTCAATTCCTTTTAATATCATCCACACAACTCAATTTCTCTCTTCATGCTTTTACCAGATTCCCACCTTATCTTAAAAACACCCAATTTGAATAATCTGCAAATTCATTGGGACAGAGGAGTAAATTTTATTTCAATATATGGTCAAACTCAACTGTGTGGGTTTTAAGAGTGCAAGACGTTTCTTGACTCATGTTTAGATGTATAAACTCATATCGGAAGTCCAACTATTTCAGGACTTGCTCAAACTAGAAAGACTTAACGATGAGCTGCACGAAAAATTTGGGGATGAGCCGTCCTTTGCTCAATGGGCTGCTGCCGCTGGGATTGATCAGAGGACTTTAAGGAAGCGTCTAAACCATGGCGTTTTGTGCAAAGATAAAATGATCAAAAGCAACATAAGGCTCGTCATATCTATTGCCAAAAACTATCAGGGTGCTGGAATGAATCTTCAGGATCTCGTTCAGGTATGTTCTGTTCTCAACCTGCTTTGAATCGAAATTTGGACGAACATTGTTCTAATTCCTTGCTTATTAACGGCGCTGATGAATACTTATATGAATTTGCAGGAAGGATGCCGAGGCCTTGTAAGAGGTGCCGAAAAGTTTGATGCTTCCAGAGGTTTCAAGTTCTCAACATATGCTCACTGGTGGATAAAACAGGCAGTTCGAAAATCTCTTTCTGATCAGTCTAGAACGATCCGTCTTCCGGTGAGTTTTTCTTATGACTCATAGACTTGGAAAATATTTAACTTACCTGAACCAGAAACTACTTGACCCGTCAAAATTGATCTGACCAGAAAATCAATGTGACTAACATTGATTTTTACTTTATACTTGCTACAGTTGACTTTTTACACAATTCATTATGTTATTTTGATCTTTTATATATTCAATTATGCACATCTAAAAATCATAAAAGGTTAATATAAAAGTTCATAAAATAATTTTTTTATTCTACTTTATGGCTCGTTGGGTCGACCCACCTATGTATATAATCATATAATATAAAAATATTTAGAAAAGGTGGTACATTTTTTTGCAACCAATTCCTATAAGTATCCGACCCGACCTTTTACACCAAAGCCCGTTAATGACCGCTCTGTTATTGACACGACCTGCTAATGACCTGTTAAAATGTGATCCGACCCTTGACTCGTTGGGTCGACCCGCCCCGTTGAAAACCTCTACTCCCAAGTAAGTGGGTTTTGGGGGGCAGGATTCAGATGTAAGCAACCTTACTCTAGTTAGTAATAAAGAAGTTGTTGCCGTTTGATCCCTGGTAGAATATTTTATCTGCAACGTCACATAAATAAAAAAATGCACATAATTTAAATCTTTGTTCCTATCGAAATAAAGGACATGTATTACTCGCTTGATACGTCTGCCTGCTGGACTTTCATTGTATAGTTTGTTTACACACCAGAGTTAAGCTTGTCACTTTGAATGTTAATGCAGTTTCACATGGTTGAGGCAACTTACAGAGTAAAAGAGGCTAGAAAACAGTTGTATAGTGAAAACGGGAGACAACCTGATAACGAGGAAGTCGCAGAGGCTACCGGGTTATCAATGAAGAGGCTAACTGCCGTGCTAATGACCCCTAAGGCTCCGAGGTCTTTAGATCAGAAAGTCGGAGACAATATGAATCTAAAACCCTCGGTAAGCATCGTGTCTCACTGTCGTTTAATCAGAGCAATCCAATTTCTTTTGTAAAGTCATGATTTCTCGTGTTTTTCACTAGGAAGTAATTGCCGACCCTGAAGCAGAAACTTCCGAAGATATATTAACAAAGCAATTCATGAAGCAAGATCTCGACAAAGTTTTGGATACGTTGAGTCCAAGAGAGAAGCAAGTGATACGATGGAGATTTGGACTAGAAGACGGAAGAATGAAAACGCTACAAGAGATTGGCGAGTTGATGGGTGTTAGCCGAGAAAGGATCAGGCAAATCGAGTCATTGGCATTTAGGAAGTTGCAGCAAAAGAAAAGAACCAAACATTTGCAACAATACTTGTACTCATAAGACTCTATTCTTGCTCGAAAGCTCGAAACGATCTCGTTTAGGATCATTTGATTTAGGAATCCCTCCTTTTCTGTTATCAATTTTTCTACTTTGGTGAGGGTAAGGGCAAAATGTGGCATTTTGGGGAAGTATTAAGTTCATATATTGGTACAAAAGGTCATTTTCTGCCCCCATTGTTAAAGTGTACTAGTAGCTTAATATTTGATAGGGAAAAACTGGGTAATGATACAAGTAACACTTTGCCTATGGTAATCATTTATTGGATTATATTATATTATGAGGTTTGTACATTAAATTTTTTTGGAACTATTCACTCATCACTCTTAATTTGTATTTTACTCTTTATTATCTATAAGTTAAAACAGTTATATAGGACCTTGTTTGATTCGTCTCAATACAAGGATTATTAATATCAAATTTGTATAATTTTTAATTAAGAATAATTTGAGATATTAAGGGTTAAAATGTTGCCTCGATAAGCGTGAAAAACTAAATGGGACATTTAAGCTGAACATGAGGGATTATTAATTTTAATTTCTGTATGGGAATCGGGATGCTCTTTTTGACTATTGACTATTGAGTTTGTATATTTATTTCAAATAGGTATTGAGAAACATAAATTTTTACTTAGACCATATTTATAAGAGACGCGTCTCAAATGGATCGGACTATTATTATTTAGAAAAAAAACTTAACAAAAATGCACGTTGTGTAATTCTATTTGGAACTAGTGTTATAATCTATTGAAGTTTGGATTATAACCTGTTAGAGTTGGTCTTATAACCAATTAAAATTGATATCTCTAACTGGTTATAATACCAACTTTAATTGGTTATAACATCAACTCCAAATACCAACTTTAATAGATTATAATACCAATTTTAATAGGTTATAACACCAACTTAAATAGATTATAACACCAACTCGAAAAAGGCTCGACCGCGCGCGTTAATTTTTAGATTTTTTCTTTAATTATTGAGAATGTGGGTTGGGCACTTTTGAGAGACGTCTATACTATAGATGGTCTCCTGATTGAAAAACAGTAGCAAGCTCAATGAGATGAAGGTAGGGAAGCAATTTAATTGATATTGTTTTGCTTAGTTATCGATGTTAATTGGTGGTAATGAAAATGAATTGTAGTGAAAAGTTTTATAATATGTATCATGTGATTTTCATGCTAATTGAAATTTGATGAAAAATGTTTTTGTTTGGTAAATAGTGTTTGAGTTAACTTTTTGGTTAACTTTTAATTTTTGTTTGCTCAAAAAAGTCAATACTAGTTTATACTCCCTCCGTTCTCTATTGATGTTCCCACAGGGAATGTTCACGGGAATTAAGAAAAGTAGAATCTTTTAGATAATGGAGATATTATTTTATTGAATAATAAATTTGATGGAGGAAAAGTGGGGACCACAAATATTTAAAAAGTATTTAAAGAAAGTTAGTGGGAAAATATGAGGACCACAACTAATTAAAAATTGTTTTTATTAAGTTAGTGGGAAACATGTGGGGACCATAAGGAATATAAAAATGTTAAAATAGAGTTAGTGGAAGATATGTGGGCCCATAATCATTATTAAAATATTAAAAAGAGAATGGGTGAGGTTATTTTTGTCCAAAATTTGTGATATAAATGGAAAGATTTCTTATAGGAACAACAATTGAAACACCTCAAAATGGAAAGTGGGAACTTCTTTAAGGAACGGAGGGAGTAGTAAATAACTTTTTATTTGACTAAAAACTAATTTTTAGCCTATATAGAAAGGATAATTTTTGTTAGTTTTTTTATTGATTTTTGAATTATTGGCTTACCTTTTTTAATTAAACAAGAAAAAAATTATAGATCAAGTCATTTGACAAGACCCCTAAATGTTGTGAATAGAGGTTTTGTTGTCTTTTTAAAAATGGTTATCGTATGTATGTTTGGTAATTGATTGTTGGTTGTTTGCTCTTGACTTTTTTAGTTGGTTGTTTGATTTGACCAATTAGAAATGTTGGATATTGCCCGTTTTTGTTGGCTTTTAAGCTAACTGAAAAAAGTCAGTTGTTTATGGAGATGTTTAATAAATTTATATATTGGCTATTGGTTGTTTAAAAAAGTGAGTCAACAAGCCAAAAGCCAACATAAAAAAATCTATTTGAAGCTTTTTGATTTTGACTTAAAAAGACAACTTTTCTGGTGTGTTATTTATCAAACACATTTATTAACTGTTTGACCAACAAATAAGACAAAAACTAACAAAAAAATTAATATAAAAATCAACATCTAAACATCTAGGGTAGGGCTGAACAAAGTTTGGTGTAACAGAACCGGCAGTCTCGATACGTAATTAACATTAATGAAAAATTTTTACAAAATAATGCGGAAGTCTGAAAATACCGATCTACTAAAAACCTTTAAAATTAAAAAAAACGTTTATTAGAAATGATAAATATTACATAAAAATAGGAAAGTAAAAATACATTTTGTTAGTTTCAAAAATACACAATAATTAAAATTTAACACGTCCAAATCATCAAGCATAAAGTAAATTAAAAAGATTTGCAGCTAAGTCCTCGACAGCATGAATAAATTGTAGCTGCGGCCTGGATCGGAACCTGAAACTAAATCGTGCAACATGCTGTCATCCATAATACGGATGACAGCCGATTGAATCGGTCAGCGCTTAATGCCGAGCATAACTCCCTATCCAGCTCAAAATATGGAATAATATACTACATTTACTAAATAATAATTTGAGTACGAACTTATCATTAATTGACATCACTGTATACTTTTACCATATTCTTTTACTGTTCCATACTTTTAAGTCATTAAGATACCATTCTCAACTTTGGCAGAAGTACGTTACTGCCACTTATACAATTCAGTAATCTTAATACTTAAGCAAGTTCAGTTGGTTAATACTCATAACCGTACCATGCCTCATAGCATCAATAGTAATCAAGTTTATCACTGATCAACAAGCACAACAATATGACACCTGATATATGTAAGGGTCTGACTAGATTAGGGCCAAAGCCCTATATCTAACTGTGGTGAGGGTCGTCACCCCGCCAATGTTTATGCTCGAGCTTCTACAGGATAGGTAGCTAACC
The DNA here is from genome assembly GCA_019425755.1 of Amaranthus cruentus. Taxonomy (NCBI): domain Eukaryota; kingdom Viridiplantae; phylum Streptophyta; class Magnoliopsida; order Caryophyllales; family Amaranthaceae; genus Amaranthus; species Amaranthus cruentus. The sequence goes on from CM033455.1 coordinate 19,413,939, forward strand.
CCCTGTCTAACATCGCATTTTACGTGCCGGCCAACACGGGCGCCGGGATTTTACATGCCGGTCCATGGTTCGACATTTCCTTACTATCATTAAATAGTTTATTTATTAAATAAATTTTTACCAATACTTTAATATTCTATTAATGGTCTCCAAATTAATATTTTTCACAAGTAGCTACTAAAATTTATTTCTCTTGCAATAAGTTTCAATGATCAACATTTCTAAAAAAATATTTTCTTTTCACAAAAACAAATATTCTAATTATGAATCAAATAAAAGTATGTTCTATGGATAAACTTTCAAAATTCAACAAAGTCACCAAAAATCACTATTTCAAGTTGAAAAACAAGTAAAACTTATTAAGTTCACAAAAATCAATATTCTAATTATAAAACAAATACAACTAATATTATTTTACGAAATCAATATTTCTAGTTATAAAACAAGTAACACTTTATAAGTTCACAAAAGTCAATAATTCTAGTTATAAAATAAGTAAAACTTATACATTCACACAAATCCATAATGCTTGTTATAAAACAAGTAAAAACTTTATTCTTTTAATATCAAAATTTCACACATAACTTTAAAAAGACTACTTTATTAAAAGTATTTTTACATCTTTTTACATAAATTTGGTCAAATAGAAAACTAAAGAATTATTTTGTACTAATTAGTTATTTAATATCACAAAAGTTACTTTTTATTATAAAATCTCATGTATTTAAGAAAATGCTTTAATATAAATAACTTACAATTTTATTTTTTCAAATATATCTTTTTATTAACTTGTTATTTTTTATTATTATCATAAAAATAGTTTGTTAAAAAAAATTTAAATCATAAAGAACATTTTTTTTTGACCAAATGGCCTAT